>JAGFZM010002149.1:306364-330265 GCA_017657215.1 Limnothrissa miodon | reverse complement strand
TATTAAAACAAAAGACATACTTAGAGAACCATTTGGCCATTTACTATTTGGAAACTATTTCTAAGGTTGTATTGACTTTATTCAACCCGAATTCAGATTCTAAGTATTCCAAATTTTCTCTTAAACCCTTACATATTTTGCTTTAGGAGGATATAATTGTTCACATTCTGGTCATTTTCATTTTCAATCCAGCGGCCCGTCAAACTGGGAGAAAAGTCTTTTCTGTGTCCGAAAGCAGTGGGGGCTGACGGGGGCAGTCATGTTAGGGGTTGGAAATAACTCCTCCAATTCCAGCCCAAAGTGCTTTTATTTTGACTCAAATGTGAGATATGCCGTTGCCATGGTGACATGGCACAGGCTGCCGGCCTCTTCCCAGCTGTTAGGTGGTTTGTGTGTATATATTTGTGTATGTGTGTGTGTGTGTGTGTGTGTGAGTAGTGAAGAGCGCACATTGAAGCCGCCTCCGTGCTGTGTTCCCTTTTCAGGCCGCAGAATAGAGTCTCAACTAATCCGTGAAAAGTTGCGGCGCTCTGAAGCGCCGGCCAAGTCTTTTCCCACTGATTCAGGTCCTGGGGTCCGCGCTAAGGCTTCACACTTGATTGGTCCCTCCCGTGGCTGGAGCGCCACTACCCCCACCCTCAGCCCCACTCCCACTCCACCCAACCCCAACCCAAACCCCAGCACCCCCACCCTGCTGGGCCCAGGCCCGCCCCCCCCCCCTCGCTGCGCCGCTCTGCGCGGACCTAATCGGCTTCTCCGCGCCGTAATTACCAGCGCCCAGCCTGGGACTCTCCGGTGCCACCAGCGAGCTGTAGCCCTGGGTACGGGTGCAGAAGGGACCCTCTCCTGCTCGGCGGCTGCCATGGGCGAGCGCACCCCCCCCAACCCCCAACACCACAGCCCACCCTGCCATGGCAGTGCTGGCAGGCGGAGGCTCAGAAAAGGCCTGTCTGGCGCTGCTTCCAAGGGCCCGGCACCTGTTCAGGGCCTGGCTGCCCTCCGCGCCCGCTGCAGTGGGGCTCCAGGGGGAAGACAGAGGGAAAGAGAGAGATAGAGAAAATAAGAGAGGGAGGGGAGGGGTAGCCTCCCTACGCTACCCCAGCCCACCCTTCACACCAGCCACCAGAGATTGACGAGTCTATTTGGGGCTGGGGCTTGGTGCTGAGTGGGGTAATGGCACCAAACTCTCTCTCTCTTTCTCTCTCTCTCTTTCCCTCTCTCTCTCTCTCACACACTCCTCTGCTACTCCACTGACACCAGCTCAACCCACCATCTGAGAGCCCGCACAAAGCACACACACACACACACACACACACACACACACAGACAAATGTGTTGTACACACGCCTATACACATGAGGACTTGTACGCACATACACAAACACACACACACACACACACACACACACTCACACTCCCACACACACACACACACACACAAATATGCTTTACACTTACAAACACTGGTATTTGAATGAGTGTTTATACACACACACACACACACTCAAACACACACGCACACGCAAAATGAAAATGGTCTAAAATAACTCGAACACGAGGTTGCATAAGAGGCATACAGGCACCTGAATAAGACACCCACACAAGCGTTTGCATGTGCAGCAATTAGCGAGAGACAACAATGCCCTGAGCAAGATATAAAGAAATAACATTTTTTAGGTTGTGTGCGCAGATGAACCATATTTGTGGACAGTTGGCATGGTGTGGGGTGGGGTGGAGACTCATTCCTATTCAACCCACAGATGAAAGGCAGCGATCGATATTCGCCCACCCAACCCCTCCCCCCCCCCACCTTCATTATCCCATCAGTGTCATCCTGCCCCATGCCCCACTAAAGCAGGTGTGGCCACTGGACCGTCTAACCCACCCACTCCCCCACCACACCCCTTTCTCACACACACACAAAGACAGGCAACCAGGAATCACAAGAGTCAGGCTGGGGGAGACATGTCAGAAAAGGAGCCTCCCCCCCAAACACACACACACTCCAATGACACCCAGTGTTTACTGCAGTCTAATTTACTGCTGATGTCTTATTAGGACCACTCTGTGTCTTTTTCCTTTCCTCTCTCATTCTTTTCTCTCTCTCTCTCTCTCTTTCTTTCTTCAAATCACTTGGCTGAGTTTGTCGCTAGCCACTCTTCACACAGCCCCTCGCTCTGTCAGGCCTGATCAAAAGATATTTCCTCACATCTCCAGACGCTGGCGAGAGGAGGGAAAAAGAGGGAAGAGAAAAGAGAGGAGAGAGAAGAAAAGAGCCAGAAGGGGGCATACTGCTCTCTCTCTTTACTTCACTGCGCCCTCTCCCTTTCTTCTTTTTTCTCTCTTCTTTCATTCTTTCATTAAAAACACACACTCTCACACACACACAACAGCACACTGATAGAGAGAAAGAGAGAAAGAGAAATCAAACGTGGTATTTCCCCTATCATTATATATATATATATATATATATATATATATTTTTATTTATTTTTTTTTTTTTTTTTTTTTTGGTTCTGTTTTTTTTTTTCCCAATAACGAAAAATTGCCATTTAAGAAATAATTGACTTTGAGGCAGATCAGATGGGTAAAAGATTGATTCCTGGAGGGGGGAAAAGAGAAAAAACAGAGAGAAAGAAAAAAGCGAGGGGGCTTTAGCATAGCTGACTGGCTTCCAGGAAGCAGGGAGACCCCCTCCAAGTGGGAATGAAAAGTGTAACTTTAGCCTCCCAGCTGTACGTCTCAATCCATAATCCTGCCCCATACCCCACGGCCGGCCGGCCGGCTGCCTGCCACTCCCCTGGAGCTGGGCTGCCTGAACCTGGCCTGGCCTCTCTAATTTATGGTTCTCTCACTCCGTCTCGCTCATCCAGTCTGTCTCTCTCTCTCTCTCCCCCTCTGTCTCTCCCTTTTTCTCTCTCTCTGTCTCCACCTGAAAGGCATTTCTCTCCCTCTCTCTCTCTCTCCTTCATGTAACTTTCTGCTGGGCAGCCAGGATGGTAGCGCTGCTCCTGCTGCTGCTGCTGCTGCCGTTGTTGCCGCTGCTTGGTGCTCCCCCAGGAAACGCTGTGCTGGGGCCTTTTGGTTCCTGCCTACGTGTTGGTCCTTATGGGCTTACTGGACAAGAGCGAGAATTGGTGGGGAGTGGAAAAGCATGAAGCTGAGGTGAGTGTGTGTGTGAGAGAGAGGGAGAGAGTGTATGTGTGTATGCATGTTTGTGTGTGTGTGTGTGTGCTCCTGTGCTGCAGAATTGCTGTTGTCAGCGTTGCTACAGGCCTGCCAAAGTAAGGCAACATGTATGAATACAACCACTGAAGAGTGCACAGTCTGAACGTGCTGTGTGTGTGTGAGAGAGAGAGAGAGTGTGTGAGAGAGAAGACTGTCTGAACAAAACTGTGCACCTGTATCTGTTTGTTCTGTATGGTTTGGTGTGTGTGTGTATGTGGGGGCAGGACTGTATCATTACAAGGATCAGTTTGAATGTGTGACTCTGGGCATGATTGAGACTGTATGGCATGGCCTGGCAAGGCGAGGAGTTGCATGGTGTGGCTTTCATATACACATACAGTACAGACCGGAATAGCGGGGATCTTCGATAGATTATTGGGATTGATATCTTAATCTCAGATCATTTCATAACAATGAGGATTATAGATCAATATTTTGATGTCGTGTTTAGGCATGTTTTGTGTTTGGATGTTTGTGGTTCAAAAATTGAAAAAAAAAAAAAATGGTACGGTTTAGGTGTTTGTGCTCTCATGTTCCACTTCACGTCACGATTGGACAAAAATTTAAAAGCATCACAAGTGTAACAAGCAAACAGACTCTTTTATTTAGACGTTGAAATAAATGTAGATATATGTGAAAGGAAAGCCCATTTGAAATGTGATGGCCTGGCGCCTGGCATCATATAGTATTGATCACAGCTGCACTGCTGCTTTTGCGAGCCAGCACACTCATTTAGCCTGTCAAAATGTGCAGCTCATCTTCATCAGTCGAGGATGAGAGAACTGGCTTCAACAAGTCAAGGTCACCCTTTGATAGCATGATCTGGCTATTCATCTAGCCCATTTGCATGTGCATGTGTGTGCATATGTGCATGTGTGTGGATATGTGTGAACACAGTTGTCTTGTGTATGTGTGTGTTTGTGTGTGTGAGATTGCACGCAAGCATGTGTATATATGTGTGTGCGTGTGTGTGTGTGTGTGTGTGTGTGAAGCAGAGAGGCGGAGCAGGTGTCGAAACTGGTCCATGTGTAACTCAGAGCTGCGTGTGTATGTGAGCGTCATGTGGTGAGCTGTTATTCAGCGGTGTTGTTCTGGAACACTCCGGCTAGAAAGGAGGAGTGTGTGTGTGTGTGTGTGTGTAGGGGGTGTGTGTAAGTTGCGTGCAAGCAGCACTGCGCACATGACATGCTGCACCCCTTCTGATCTCTGCAGTAGCGCTGACGCAGAACTGCAGTCCATGTCCTATGTGTGTGTGACACACGCGCGACATGGGGGATCCAGACTCCTCTGAAATGGTGGAGGTTAGGAGAACGCAGGGCTGTGCCACAGGAAAGAATGGAAGGCAGGAGGCAGACAAAATGGCCGCCATTTTGTGAAGGGCTGTAAGTGATAGTGTTAGTTTGGAAGCACACCGAGAAGCACTGAGCTTGTGCTTCGCCATTTCATGAGTAATAGGTGACCATTTTACACTGAAAGTAGGTTTGTGTACCATAATGGGAACATGTGTTTTCTTTTTTTGACGGACAATTTTGTTTTGTTGCCAGGAAGCCATTTTATACACACCCCCACAAGTGTACACAAACACACACACACACACACATACACACACACATGCACACACACACTTACATACACAGAAACACACAGGTGCACACACACACACACACACACACACACACACACACATACCCCACCCACATTTTGGGCACCTTGTTTTGTTCCTCTGTGAAGGGATTTGGTGATGTAACGCCTCTCAACATTAGCCAGCCCCATTTTAGAACGGCAACTCTGTCCTGTTAGATAATGCTGCGGCACATGAGCATTTGCAAAGACATATTTACGCAACGTGTCATACATTTTTCTTGCGCTCCAGATTACAGTTGGTTCTTGCCATGGGTTTTGGATATCGAAACATAAAGATATTAAAAAAAAATGTTCAAAGAGAAGAAGGCTATGGCAAACCATCACAAAGCACCTTACACTGATTGCAGTCTCCACACATCCAGAGGTTTAAGAGGAAAATAACAGTAGCACGTTTTCATGGGCCTTCATTCTGGCTATTGGGAGACTGAAGGCAATCCAGCACTATCCCCAACATGAGTCCTCCCTGTCATTAACGCTTGTTTATTTGTAAAATATGACAGCTTCATCTAAAAGTCTCTTTGAGGCTTTGTTCTTGAAAGCATTTGGAGCGTGAGCCGATAGAGAGGCCTGCATATTCTCTTCTTCTCCTCTCCTCCCTCCCTCCCAGACAGTTGGGGTTAACTTTTGGGAAATCATGGAAGAGGCTTTTTTTTTTCTTTGTAATCGGAAATGAAAAGGACGTGGAAGGTAACTTTCTCCCAAATCTCTTTCAACCTTTTCCTCCCTCTCTCCCTCTCTCTTTCCAGCGGAGGCGAGTAGACTAAGGAACAGGGAGAGCTCCAGTGAGGAAAGCTTTAGCTGTTTTCTGCTCCTCCGCCATGACACAGGGCCAGTCCTCCATCAGAGCACACCAGCCACTGGCTGAGGGGAGCTGCACAGGCTGCACAGGCACAGAGCATGTTTCATTGGCAGAGAGCCGCACTGCATCTTTCTAAAGCAAACCTAGCCACTGTCCTTGACACTGCATGCTACTGTGGCGGTTTATATTGCTAAACGCAAATGGATTTTGGTTAAAATATTAGGTGATTCTGCATATCTGTAAGTTTTCTATTCTCCGAAAACTTTCTAATTTTTATATTTTCTATTCCCCTAAAACTGAAGGCGACTTTTTGGGTTTGCTTAGTCAAAATGCATGCAGGGTACAAATGCATGTGCAATTTGTTGAAACCAAACCACAGCCAGCTGACCAATAGCACAGGCAGATAGATTTGTCACTGTCACCAGCCGGAGAAGTGTAAAGTGAGTGTCTGACAGAGTTGAATGTCCCAGATTCTGGTTCATGTGTAACAAACAGATGGTGATCTTTCATAGCTCCGAAAAAGGGGAGGTTTCCCCTTTCAATCACAGGGGGAACATCTGAACAAGACAGCAGTTTTGATCAGTCCATCCTCTGCACTGATCCCCCTATCATTAAGTATCATTAGTTTAGGGCTATATGAGCCATTTGTAACCAGTCTCCTTGAAGACGTTCAAAAAAAGACTCATTGGAAATGAAAGAAACTTCTGCCAATTAGCTCACAACTTGAAATAGCTAATGAAGCCTCTCTCGCTTTTGATGCCACACATAAACTTTTACAAACAAAAGAAAAGAAAAGCAGGAGGGAAAACAAATAAAGCTAGAAGGTCCTTGAAAACAGATGGGGAAATCACAAACACAAACAAACAAACCAAAACTATGGATTAATTGCCTTTCTGATGTACTTGCTGCTTTTTAGGAACAATTTGTTTCACAGTGGCCATGCAAGTCGTATTGTTCCCATCGTTTGGATGCGTCTGCAAAAAGCACAATGAGACAACTTCTCTGTAGTGCTCGAGTTTTTCTAGAACTTTTTATGTTCCTAAATAAATTATGCTGTGCAGCACAAAAGTAAGAAATACATAAATAATTTCATTGAAATTGTGCAAATATTACACTTTTTTTCCTTTAGTGAACTAATCAGTTTGCATATCAAATGTAAATAATGAAAAATGGGATCATCTCAAAGAAATGTCAAAGATGCACAGTCTGTGTCATTTTCATCGTGAATGTTTAGTCTCTGCATGAAGTGTCTAGTGTGCTGTATCTAAACAGTTAGTTAGGGCAGAATAACAAGAATGCCAAAAAGATAAATATGATCAATTTAAAGTGATTTTGATACATATTTTAAAAACAGTATAGATTTGTTTTTCTGTAATCAAGTCAATCAGAAATTGTGAAAAAGCTATTAGATTTTCTGTTACATACTGAAATTAATTTATTAGCTATTATAATATTGTACACAGTATGTTTTTCTAACAGAACAGAATTGTTTTTAAAATGAATCATGAATCAGATTCATTTTAAGCAAGTGTGCGTTTTCATGCAGACAGATGCAAGAAGAGTGATTTTGACCTACTAAAATCCTCGGCTTCCGTATGCAGAAAGCCATAATATTTCACAGCGCCATTTAACTGTTACTTTACAACGAAGAAAATAGTTATTTACAGTTCTTTTCAATAAAAAAAAAAACAATTTCTTGCACTAGTAACACAGGCAAATTATTGTATAGGTTGACTGGCTAATTGAATTATTTTATGTTTTATTGTGGCATAAAAGGGTGATTTGGTCACAGCATTAAATGATGTAGATTTGTATCCATATAAATGCTGTAAACTGTGTGCATTTTTTTACATAATCAGAAATATTTGAAAAGACTATTATATGATTTGGTAAATAATAATTCTCACACATCAGTGCTGACACCCGTTATTAAAATATGCTGAAAATCTTTCAATAATTTATTAAAATATTTTGTAATGAATTTCAGTGATTTATACAGAAGAAAAGTAATGTTTCGTTTCGGGAATACCACAAACAATCACAAAACTTGTATTTCTGTTTTCTCTTTTTTTTGTTACCAATGATTTTATATTCGCCAATGCATGAGGCATCATTTCAAAGCAATTTGAAAACTAACAAAAAAAAAGTGGGCGAATAAGGAAAAAAAAAAAACTTTTAAAGTAGACTTGATCTGTTTTTGCTGACTAAACATTTGTGTTATTTCTCTCTGATGCAGTTTTCATGTGTTTGTGCTCCTTTCCCTTCACCCATAAATATGAGGGGTAGTGGCAGATAGTTCCACTGTGTTTACGGCCGCCCTACTGTAAATCAAGCTGAATTGGAGTGTGCACAAAATGGCGGCGAGGGCGGAAAAAGCCTGGTGCCTGTCTGTGTTTCGCCTTCCCTCCTCATGGAGAATGAAGCCTAATCCGATGGCAAGTCGGCGAGAGCGCTTCAGAAGGATGAGAACTCTGGGAAAGCGCTGAATGCGTGGAGTGATCAGTCAAATGTTGGGCTGCAGTTGCTGAAAAGTCTGTACTGGTCGCTCCTCTTTTCTCTGCTATCTGTAGGGATAACTGAGATGGGGCGTCTGCTGGGGAATTGCCTAGTCAGCCATTTTGACTACATTTACATATTTTCACACAGCAGACACCATAATACATCCATGGGGTTTAGTGGTGACACACTTTTCCTTAAAAGGAAATAAGACGCGGCCTCTTTTTTAATTGGTCATACTTACAAATAGATGTAAAAAGAAAAGAGGCATATGGGTGATTTGAATACACAAGAGCAGAAACAGGCTACTCTGAAATAAAGACTGAATCACGCGTTTAGCCACCTGCCGTGTTTTCCTTGACAGAAGAAAAGTGTGTTGATGAGCGAGTGAGACTCAGCACTACTTGAGGACAGTAAATAGTAGGGTACAGTAACACTGTGCAGCACTGTGGAGGAGAGGAGCAAATGAGATTAGGGAGTGTGGAGTGCTTTCTGCTCATCTGCACTTCACAACAAAAAACACTAACTTACATAACAGCGGCTCCTTTTTTTTTTACGTTTTTTGCCAAACATCTCAATTTGCCCATAACCCCTAAGTTGGGCCAATGATCTTCCAAATTCTGGAAATCAGGTCACCATTATATAACCAGGAAGTGAGCTGCCAATGTCCTGAAGCCTGTTTACGTGACATCTTGTTGCCAAGGTGATGGGGTCTTGCCAGTGATTGCCATCATTAGCGTTCGCTCTTGGTCAGCATGGGCACGGCCCCGCGGCCTCTCCCCAGCCCTCCCACGCACCCCTCTGCCAAACCCTGCCAAGCTGTGCATGGAGCAGCCTAGGTCAGCCACATCACCCATCCCCAACCCCCCCACTGCCCAGCCCCAACCCCACCGCCAGTCCAGCAGCACCAGCAGCCCACTGGCCCTCTCTGGGCACCACTAATGAGGCCCAGCCAGTGGAGGTGAGACAGAGGGCTGGCCCACCACACACAGTAATGGCCCAAACAACCTCACCTTCTTCCTGCCACTGGCGGCCAGCCTTTGGGTGAGTGAGTGACATGCTCCTCAGGCTCCTCGCTCTGTGCTTGCTCTGCAGAGGAGACGAGCAAACACACCATGGTCCAGGCGGAGCCCATGTGTGTGGATACTGGGCTGTGGAATTGGGACAGATTAAAAGGAAGGAGTTTACATCCAGAACAAACATCAGTCCCCCCCCACACACACACACACTCTGCAGGCTCACTGAGCCCCCAGAAGATGACAAAATATTGAATTATTCCCCTTCCGCTTCATCAGATGGTAGGACACTCATAGCAGGGACCACTTTGCTAAATAATAAAACACGAAATAATCTAATTTTCAAACATGCAGAGGCAGATGACAGTAATTATATTTTAATCTGAAGGACCAAATTCCAAATGGACCCAAAACTCCTCACAGAGAATGGAAGAGACAGGCAGCGATGGGGGTGGGTACTTCAAGGCAAGAGAAGAGGGATCAAATATGCTGAGTGAAAGAATAAGTAAGATCATCTGTCAGATGTACAGAACATTTCCCCGCACTTTATCAAGACAACCCGCTAGGATAATTGCAGGTAAATGCCATCAATAGTGATCAGAGTACCAATTGATGTTAAAAACTAAAAAAACTTCTTTCTTTTCTTTTCTTTTAATTTTTTTCTCTCTTGTTGACAGATTTTTGGGTCATGTGCATTGTAAAAGACCCTGGTCATGCAGAGTTAGCTGCCAGCGGAAAAAAAGGGGAAAAAAAAGCTTTTCATTTAAAATTTGAAATTCTTTTTAGCTAATGGCCATCACAGAGGCGTGGCCAAGGGGGCATGGGGCATAAAACGTGCCCTCTCTGGAAAACTATCACCCTCTGACCTAGCCAACGAAACTCAGCACATTTAACTTTTTTTTTCTCTAAAGCAGATACTGAATCACATAAAGATTAGCGAACAGTTATTTGTCTTTCACATACATAGGCAACAAGGCAAATAGGCCATTGCTTTTTGATACTATCCACATAAAACTTCTTAATCGCAGATGAAACTATTCAGTATTTGGAATAACTGGGTTTGGAAAACAATCATACACTAAATTAATGTTCTTTACAATTATCATTAATACTTTTTTTTCATTGTTTTTTTTTTCACTAAATCTATTAGTGTTGCTCTTTTGGTCGGCATGGGCATGGCCCCACAGCAACTGCATTTTTTTAACAATGTTAAAGTCAAATGTCATCATCATCGATAAGTTAAGTTACATTACAAGAAATTACATAGACATTCTGACATTTCTGGCAAGTGTATCTGTTGAAGTGTTGCTGGTAAACCAGATCATATATAGCTTAATAATCTGTCTGTAGCCTACAATAATGTGACACCACACAGCAAAATCTCTTTCAGCAATATTGTATCAATTGAGCTGTTATTTAGCTGCATTTACTTATGTTTGACCTAAGAAGACAGCAATGAAGGAAATAACAAAACCGAATATCTTTTAGTGGAGTCCATGCATGACAGTGAATTACCTAATAGCCAGTATTCAGACACCTAGCCTATTGTTAGCCTAAATGTCAAAGATGACAAACTAGCCTATATGTTTGCAAGCTGCAAGTGAGAAAATATTAAAACTTCAGAAAATAATACTAGCCAGGCGAGAATGCAGAGTTTTTAGCCCTGAGCCCTCAACGACTAAACTGAATGATTCCATCACAGAGCCAAAGCATGAATCATGCCAGGTTTAGGCTAATGATGGAGGGGGGCATTAGAATACAGTCACTGAACTGATTGCTATAAAATTGAAATGTCTAATAACGTGAAATACACCAGAATGCAGGAAATTACATTTTTTTATTCTGGAGTAGGTCCACCAATCCTCCTCAGTAGGCTAGTTGTTTGTACAAAGTAGCTGTATACTAACAAATCAGAAATCTTTACAAAAAATCCTTGTATAGGTTGATACCTTAGCAGCCTATATTGTTGCATTTTATAGACCTATATTAGCCTACATCAGCAATCAACACATCAGCCTACATCAGCATTCGATGTCCTATGTTCAGCAATACATTTTTGAAACAATGTCACCCCATTTGCGTCTGTTCTATGATTTTTTTCCCTCTGAATCAAATGCCCACCCAAAGGTGACATCCTACCCACACCTCTTCTGCATCATTACTTTAAGTGTGCACCTGCAATGTTATTATTTGCATCACATATAAAGGACATTTTTTGGGGGGTGATTTGGGTGTTTTGGGGTGACCAACCCTGCCAGTGTTCCCTGGTCTCACTGTTCTTTCCCTCATTGTGTTGTTATTGTTGTTTTCCAACTTGTGCTAGTGGTGGCGTCCGACCTGTGATTGTGGACGGGCTGTTTGCTTTGATTCCTTCCTTCTAGAGAAATCGTATCTGTGCAGAGAGTCTCCCGAGCTTAGAGCAGCGGGAGCCTCGGCGCTGAAGAGACTCTTGTTTCGGAAGACTGTCTGTTTGTTTTTTATGTGAACGATTGGTCAGCCTTTAGGAGGAAGTGAGGACTTACGGCAGTATCACAGCAACCTGCTCTCCTGTGCCCAAACCCCTCTTTCCCTCAGCAATCCTCCCAGACTCCCATTACGGTGAGGGCTGTGAGTCACAACTGTGAAGATGCTGTGCTATTAAAAGCTAATCTGCTACCAGCACCAAAGTGCGCTTGCATCCTGTCAACAGTTACTCAGGGTGACAAAAAACCTGCACACTAGCGCGCATGAAAACGTCTAACACACACCTAACACACATGCTAACACACAAGCTACATACACACTTACTTAGGACTAATGTCAGAATCGTGCTAATAGGGCTGCAAAAGGTGAATGGAGATGTGCAAAAGTATTAGGCAGTCTTGTCAACAACAGAACTGCAGTACTGCTGGCTATTGAATGGCATTATAAACATACATAGCAATCTTTCAATAAATATATTTTCTGAGCAGGCACAGCTAGCTGTTCAGTCCTGTTGTGTAGAGCAGTGTGTCGTAGTTCTTTACTTTCTGATTAGTACTACTGAGATGTGTGTGTATGTGTGTGTGTTTCACATTGGGGCTTTGTTTGGGGGTAGGTAATGATTTTTTTTGTGTGGAGATGTGTTTGGGTTAGAATGGTGTCATTGCCACATTTGAGTTTGGCTTTGAAATGTCCTACTTACATTATTTTGTGTACAGTCCACCCTAGTCAGCACTCTCTGCGCGACTGTATCACTGCATGGGTAATGGATTGATTAATCAATCATTAAAAAGCCAAGCCAATCAAGGTGTGAAATGGCCTTGGACGGCCTTGGCTGACTGAGTGAGAATGCATTCCCTCTGAATGATAAGCTACGTGGCCGACGGGGGCCGACTAGCTGGGCGACGCAGCCTCCTGGACGTAGGCTTCAGAGGCTGGCCCAGCCCTCAGCAAACCAGGCAGGCAGGCGGTGGCTCTGACACTCAGGGCACATTAAAAACCAAATGGAAAGGGCTGCCGTGGCTGATAGGAGTACGGACTGGCGCCAGGCGGGGGCGAGAGAAAAGAGTGGCTCAAATAGAATTGCAAAAAAGCCCCGTCCGTCTCTCTCCCCGTCTCTCAGCAGCCGGGCTCCACTATAAAGACATCTGCTGATTACACAGTATTGGGAGCCCTGCTCGCGTGGAGCCTGGCACTGAGTGGTGTAAAAGAGATTGGGAGCACACGACCGCCATGGCACAGCAAAAGAAACCTGAGCTCCGCAATCCCACACAGCCAGCCGGCCCTGCCGCCAAGCTCAGCAAGAGAGAGAGAGAGAGAGAGAGGGACAGAAAAAAAAGACAGGGAAAAAGATGGAGCATTATAGCTTGCTTTCTGCCTATTTTACACAACAGAGAGAGAGCCAGGGACATTCAGAGACCAATGTTATTAAAGGGACAGAAAATCCAGTCTACGTCCGTCTTCATTCTGCCACAGCGACATAAGGAGCCCTCAGCAGGGAAAGACCACATACACCCTTTTCACCCTGGACCACACTCAAGGCTTGTGCCTTTGTCATACAGAAAAAAATAGCAAAGGATGGTCTGTGTGTGCCAGAGTTGCAAAGTGACCTGTTCTTGGTGTCACTGAATGTAGTATTTTCCTGACACACAGTCTTGAGAGTCTGACTGCAGGTTTACGGCCTGCGAGAAATGTATCGGGACATGAGGCGCCTTTCGCAGTAGGTCGCGTTTCGCTGCAGTCGTCTGGTTTGTGTGGCACAAGGCCCTCTGCTCCGCTCTTTCACAGACATGGGCAGCCTTCCAAGCCTCCCACCTACAGCTCCACACTGATGGGAGGGAGGGGAGGCACTGGGGGCTGGGCAGCACCTAACAGTGCTGACGGCAGCTGCCTGGGGGGGCACAGCATGAGGGAGCCCCCGTGCCATGCCTCAACCAACCCTCCATAGTGTGTGCTGCGGCAGAGGGATCTGCTCAACGCCCACCTCCATCTTCAGGGGGGGCGTCAGCTCTCCCATCAAGTGATTTTTGGGTTACCAAAAGCCTGTTTACCCTTTTTTTCACTCGATCAAGCAATTTTGGAGGTTAGCAAAAGGCTGCTCACCCCTGCTCACCCCATTCTGTTGTCAGGCATTGACTCACAGTGTTAACAAGTGGGAGAACACGCTGTAGATTACAATGCACAGAATGCAAAAGCATAGACGCAGCATCTCTAGCAGAGCAAGCCAGCAATTGCAGCCTCAACAGTAATTACATTTTATCACATCTCAGAATATTCTACTTCACAGCGCAAATGTTTTTTAGCTAGTGAAATAAGCACCTTTACTGAGTCAGTTAAGGTAGCAATTAAATGCTATTTGTGCAATTAAACCATAATAATTACAGGCCTGTACATGTAAAAGCCATGCAACAAGGACTGAACTGGCCCAATGCATACATCTTAAAATACCTTTTATGTGTTCAGGACACGTTTGCATTTGTATTTTAAGACTGACAACCTTTTACAACTACAATAATTCAGTTGGGTGTGCTAAGTAATAATTCAGATGCATATTTGGCAAGGCTGAAAAAGGTGGATTTGAATCTTAAATCAATATTTTGTGCACCAGAAACAGTCATGTCATTCTGAGAAGGTGAAGAAAGAGACCCCGGTAGCAGCTATTTGTACTCCATGCTCTCAGATTTATTGGACCCTTTAAATTGATAAGGAGAAATAGACGCAAAGGGGTTTCTTAACAGCGGTAGGATTATCTAGATGACATAGTTGTATTTTATGGAGAGTATTCTTGTTGTAATCTGTTTTCAGAACCTGATACCTGCTAATACTATATGTACATACATAGTTGACTTTAATAGCAGAAAAATAAAACATTTGTATTTTTTTCATCTAATGTTTATAAAATATAAATACTGAGTGTATAAAAACTGGAGTGCACCATTCGCATTAACATTCAGTCCTAAACAAACTATGTGATCCAAATGCTTCAGTCGAGGAAGGTCGCCAAAAATATGAAAAGTAAAATGCATATGTACCATACCCACACATTTCAGCTGGAATAGTGCTTAACCCTCCTGTTATGTTCAGGTCAAATTTTCCATTCAAAATTGTCCTTAATCTCACTGGATGGTTATAGGGCTTCTGCAGGCTTTGTTTATACAGACTATCCGAAGACAAATTGTGATCATTTTCATAACTGTGTTACATCTGCAGTTTTCCGTTTAAAAACAACCAGACTATAAGAAAATTAATGGAACTGCAGTAAATAAGTTTGAACAATAAAATCTAAGTTGTAACCATGAAATTAACACAACAGGAGGGTTAACACAGTTAAAACACCTTATGACATAAGCACACAGTGCATCATGGGATTGCATCTGGGATCACAAAGGGAGTCTCAGGTAGCTTAGCATGTAGGCAGTTTATGGAGGTAGTGCCGAAGCTAACCACTATGAGGAATCCTAGCTAAAGTTAGCATATGGTCTCACGTGCCATGTCCTAAATCATTGTTGTTACTCAGTAAAAGTCAGTGAAAACAAGCTAATTAAGTGACAGTGGCATAACTTAGCATAACAACGTAGCATAACAATGAAAGAAACACTGTGCCAATCCAATTTAAATGTTTAAGACCGAAATACCATTTACTGTATATTATTATTGAATGAATTTGCCCCAAAAATGTTCACTTTCGTGGCATTTTCATAGAAGATCTAATCTAGTATAGGTTTACAAAAACAAGGAAAAGGAATTTTATATTCAGTTTTTTTGTAGAAACTTTGGCCTTAATGAAATATGTGACAGAAAACACTTGCATTTGCTCGACAAGAAACACAAAACAGTGTGACTTCAGAGACCTCTTACAACTCTAACAGGGTGTATGCAAACAGAAGCTACACAATATCACAAGAAAAAAGTAGTAAAGTCTGGTAAAGCTATGCCCTGGAAGAGGGGCTTACTAATCAGTGGGACATCGGCTCAAGTCACTGAAGGAGCTTATAATTTGTGTAAAAGTTTAAAAAATCTAAAAATGTAATTGTGTAAAAAATCTCAGTCAATGGACTGAATAAATTCCTACTGAGAGTCTGTGGTACTTTAAAACGTGTTTAACCAGAAACATGTCAAATTTATTCCAGACTCAGTTAAACACAGATGTACACTTGTATAATACAGATGTTCACTTGTACGAGCTTTTAAGTCATAATCACCCGAGTGAAGTCCTGTGCATGTATCTAAGAAAGCTTGCCATCTTTTATGGTGTATTCTGGGCCTGCTAAGCTCCCACAGAATGAATGTGTGAGGTGCAGGCGACATGAACAGCTGGTTGCGTAACTTAGCGACCAGTGTTTTGACAGTCATCCTGCTTCCTTATCCTGTGTGTAAATACATACATCCTGATTCGACTGCACAGGCCTGTACTGAGGCATTTAATGACTTTATGAAACCCTGCTAAATGAACAGAAAAACCTCTGTAATGTAACCTCAGCCTACTCCACTACAGTAACAGCCCTGAAATACATAATGCTCAGAGAGAGGGAGAGAAACAAAAAGAGACCATCTACAGAGCATCAGGCTGGATTCCTTACATCAGTAGAAGACCTGACGTTGGGAGGGTTGCTGGTGTCAAACTGTTTACCTCTGAGGAAAGAATAGAACTCCAGCATCTTAAACCTTTTGATTTCGCTGCTTCGCCACCGCTCAATAATGCTCAGGTGATGGAGAGGTGCACAACACGTCTGACTCCATACAATTCCCTTGCCGGAAATAGAAAGATCCTGAGTGACGGATCAACCGAATAAGAAAGGAGATGGAGAGCATGTGGGGATGCAGAGTTCCTCTCTTTTATATCGATCCCGCCGTCTAAAAATACAGCTTCTTGTTTGTCTTCAATGGCTTTTACAGTTCTAAGCTTGCCCTAAGATGCATGTTCCTGGATCCTGCTTTTCACAAGCACTAATAACATCACTTAAGTCACAACATTTGTGCTCAACATTACAATAGGGGTAATACAATAAGGGTGTTGTGTACTTGCACAGAATGGGAAAGGATTGCTCAGCCTTATTTTCAATGGCACATTGATTCAAAGTGTTATGCCTTTCAGCGAGAGGGAAAAACAAAACCTCACTGCAAAGGACATGTTGAACCTCACACACAACTCACAAACAGATGATTGATCTCAAGGGTTTCGCCTACATTCCCGGGCCTGGGCTCAGCAAAACATAACCTTCATGTTATGAGCACGGGGGGGAAATATTTCAATATATTGAAATCTCCCCTTTCCAAACTGTGGCTTTGAAGGACTAACCCTTCTGCTCCCTCCAAAGGCTTTTTCTGTGACCTCTCACCTTAACCTACACATTCTCTCTCTTTCTCTCTGTCTGTCTCTCTCCGCCTCTCTCTCTCTCTGTCTGTCCCTCTGTGTCTTTGGTCTGCAGGTCAAAATCGGCACAGGAACAGACACAGCAGTGCGGCGACAGCCTGGCACACAGCACGCTGCTACAGGTGAGGCCTGCTCAGCACGCGACCCGCTGAGCCCTCTGCCCTGCTCTGCAGTGACCCCTAGCCCACAGGTCATGCCCCGCGCCCAGCATGTGCCCTGGGTACGCTCGCATCAGGCCCCGCCACCCCCCTTGTGCTGGGTCCATGGACCTGGTGCACTCCGAGGTGTTTGATGTGCTGTGATGCTGGAGCTCCATTACCGGAGCCCTTAATTAGCTCCAGCAGCTGCTACTTCCTGGTCTGGGAACCCATGCAGGCCCACTCCGATGTCTGCTTAATCTCTTGCAGGTGATGGGCCATCGCAACTGCGGCACGACGCGTCAGACTGCCGGCTCACGCTGCGTGACAGGGTGCCCCGTGTCAGGTGACTGAGTGGCGGCGCTACGTCACACGCCCGTGACCACCCGCACCATCAGACGGAGGCCGCTAATGGGCCGCAGATGCACCGAGTCTGGGGGACGGAGGGAGAGGGGCGAACACAACATTGCTGAAACTCCAGCTGGTACGACCACAGCGTTCCCAGACTACAGACTACAGGAGGAATGGGGTGAGATTATGCAAATAAAGGTCTGCTCGTTTCCCTCATTATTGAACGTTAGAAGGACGAGGGGAAAAACCGAATGTGCGGTGGCCTAGTTCTTGCAATGGCTGTGAACATCTTGTACCTGTGTAAACCCATGATGCTAAGAGCTGCTGCTACTCAACATTTTTTTGGATGTTCATTGTCAATAAATGGTTCCCCCACAGCTTGTTCTTGCTGTATTTAACACTCAGAGCAAAGACCCAATAGAAAACACAGATCCGAGCCATTGTCAAGCACCCTTTTAAGCTATTTTTATTCAAGGCAAAGCACCACCCTAGCCATGTCATACCAGTGTCAGCAGCTTGCTCGCTACATGCATCTTCACAACCTGCACGTTTCAGACATGCGCGAAGAGTAGCTAACAGCCGGCAATGGCTCTCTGTGGACAGACAGCTGGAAACTGATCTGAGATTAGCAGCACGCACCTCTCTCTCCACTTGCCTTTGTCACTCCCGAGCTGGGTGGATTGGCTCTGGAAAACTCCTGCCGTCGGATGAAAAAAAGGGGGAGCCTTCAGAGTCTGTTTGGGCATACTAATACTCCTGGACTCATTAAATTAATAGGGGCCAGATTCCCCTGGCTGAGCGTGCACCAATGCCCTTTGAGTTTGCTGGGGCTAGAGGCGATGCGGCACTTTGAAAGCCCTGACCGGCATATTGAGCGTGTTTTAAATGAAGGCTTTTAAGGCTCCTGGTAGGATGCACAGTAACTCCTCGCCTTTAAGTCTCCCCACCTCCGTGTGATCTCCACAGATAGCAGTGGCCGCGCAGGATAAGGCCCGAGACGCACACCCAGGAGTGGGGAGGGGTGGGTGTCGTAATGGTGGTGGGGGGTCACTGTGTGCTGGTGTGTGTGTGTGGATGGGTGGTGCGGGGGTTTGTCCATGCAAGGCAAATGAGAGCAGCGGTGTCCTTTTCTCAGCAGAGGCCATTCTTTCCTGAAGACGTTAGTCCTTGAGAAAACGGCGCTCCGGTGTGCTTTGATGTAGAAAGGTGCCCGGTTTAAGTCTGTGAAACAGGAGGCTTTGGAAGAGCTTCAGCAGGCTTCTCTGGGGTGAGCAGCAGGGGAGACTGCCCTTGTGCTGGTCAATCCTGCCTACTGTACAGATTTAATTACTCCGCTTCTCATCGCCATTCAAAATGAACTGTACACACCCAGACGACCCTTAACATTGGCCACTGTGATTGTCACACCCCATTCAGTCTAGAGATACCAAACCCAATCTCCCCACAATACGGGTTGAGCATCAAGAACACAGCAAGGATCACGTCCAAGCGTCTTTAGACACCACCAACAAAAGGCAGTTCTCTGTAAAATGGTGGAGTACTAAGCGAAAAGAGCAGCTCTGTGTAACACTGAGACCCAGTGCCTTTGTTATAGGATGTATGTGATGTACAAAAGAACAGACAAGACATTTTTGCAGAGATTAACAAATATATATTATGAATATATGTCAGATAACCGAGAAAAAGGGCCTTTCATGGCAGACAATGATAAGTAAAAATGCATAATCACTCTCTTTAAATCCACTAACCTCATACTTGGGGTTATCATAGCCCCTCCACCTCCTGTGATTTTCTGATAATGTGAGAAAAACATAGATATCAGCTTAGATCGACCAACAATAGCATGTATCCTCAAAAGGATGATTTTACAGATAGGACTACTGGCTGCCGGCCGAAAGCAGTCAGACTATTCCTGTAAGCACCTCAGAGTGTATTCTAATTCTGATCTATTATCCTGTGTGATTTTCCATTTAGTGCTAGCGTGTCAGTTAGTCTACTGGTAAATATTCCTGAAAATGAATTCCACGCATTCAGGTCTCAGCGCCAGCAAATGAGGTTGAAAGTCATCTCATTTTAGAGAAAAGCAGATAGAAGTCTGGACAGACATGGATGATTGCCATAGATGAGAGAGGAGCTTTACAGACAGACAGAGAGAAGAGAGAGAGAGAGAGAGGGAGAATATGAAGGGGGAGGCAGACGAAGTATTTTAACTGAATGATATACAATTGATTTGTAGATGGGTTGGGTTTGGTCATGAACGTATTTTAGCATGGTAGACAGAGAAGACACATATTTATTCTCCTGAAAGGATAAAATTTCATTCATTGTCCTGTTCTACCCCACATGTTTAGTCCTCCATGCCAGTTTGGTATGAAAATAGGGCAAAATGTTGCCTTATTTGGCATCAAAATTCCCATAATTCCTACTAAAGCATGCAATAAAAACAGCACGTAGGAGAGCTGTAACGGGCAGGTAGCTGTTAACAGTGATACAGTGATATGTATGAGATTTAAGATCATCTAGCGCTTTTGCATCCAGTAACAAAGACGAAGCGGGGCGGGGTACGGTTGGGGGTTGCTGTTCTTAGACAGTGAGAAAAAGGGGGAAGGGTTGATTATTTGGGTAGATGAAATCTACATACAGCATCTCTTAAGTGCCCGTCAATGACATATGCTAGACAAATACATACTTTCGGTTATCAGATGCCGCACCATCAATCCTAGCCTGTTCGCACTTGTGTAGAAAAACTCTTCTGTGTTTAGAATGGTATTTTTCCAGTTAGACTGTGTAGGAGGACTGTGTCTTTGATTGGCTTTTCAGCTCATACAACCTCCAGCTATTCGGAGGCATATTGTTGGCTGTTTTCAGCTGCTGAAGGAATCTGGCTTGATCAGAGGCCCCCAGTCGCAGTGCCTCCCGGCCCCCCTCCATTCTTTAAATGGACTCTTTTCATTTGGCTGTGGACTTTGCACATTGGTGTGATGACTGTGTGGATCACA
This sequence comes from Limnothrissa miodon, assembly GCA_017657215.1. NCBI lineage: Eukaryota > Metazoa > Chordata > Actinopteri > Clupeiformes > Clupeidae > Limnothrissa > Limnothrissa miodon. The sequence continues at coordinate 309,761 of JAGFZM010002149.1, read as the reverse complement.
GGTGGGAGCCTGCCTCCGTCGAATAAGCTAGCTCACTAAGGACGGGATTTGCCGCTGTTATTTTTCTATTAAGAGAGAATTATGCTAAGCCTTTAGAAGCCATCTTTGTGTTGCTATGGCAGCCCATATTTCCAGCAGGGTTGCGACCTTGAGAGACTACAGTGCAAAGCAAAGTAGCCTTCTACCAAAACCCTTTGTGGATTAGCAGTGTTGACCTATAGTTATGTAAAACACCTTATATGTCCAAATAATTCCTATATGACCGAACTGCAAGTTTATAGAATTCTGTACATGTTCTGATGACCTGGCTGTTTATTAACCCTGCAATGGGGCCTAACTCAAAGCAATCCCTACATGCAATTTTTCTCCTCTTGCCAAGTGTCACATCAACCTTAATACACTGTCTTTAGTGTCTATACCATTTCATGCAAGCAGATAGCTGCAAGTTAGTTCTGGGCTAATTTTGAGGGACTTGTTTTGTTCTGACTATTTGGGTTATTTCATTTAAAGATGGCAGATAATGCTTATTTCAGTTTGTAAGTGATTAACATTTGGCCATGAGTACTTCAATTTAGGATGGATTTTTAAAACTGCCTTTTCTTCGGTGGCCAGCAGGTAAAGAAACTGCTGATTGTTGGAAACGTAACCAGTGTGAATAACTGGATGTGGATATATACAAAATAATAAAACACCCCACGACTATGTCCGCCCAGTTTTCTTTGTTTAAGTTTTCTTTTACTCTGAGACACCTGAGCAGTCCTGTATTGACCTCAGTGAATGAAGGCTAACAAAATATTAAGCCATGATCATAGAATCAGATGACAATGACAACTTATATGGAAAGATACATAAACTATGTTTTATAATTTTAAAATGTTGGCAAAAGTACTGTCAGAGATTTCAGGCAAAGTTTTTATAAAGTTCATAGCTCAGGTTCAAAATCCTTAAAATTATGACACTTCCAATTCATTGAAGAGTTGAAAATCGTAAAAAATGCGGGCATGACCCAACATTTTGCCACTTAACAATACAGGTTCCGTTTGATTAAGTTGGATAAAAGTCTGAATTTGGGGGCACACAGAAATGTTACATTTTATGGAGGTATCCCAACAGCGTGCGACAGGGTACAACCCTTGTTTCTCCACTTCCTGGAATGTTTTCAGAATTTTTTGTCAGTGTTCAGTTTGGTTTGACAAAAATGACATTCATACTTGTATTGTTCTCTTGTCAGACTGGCGCTTGCTTAAAGTGCACTCGTTGTGTGGTTTGGTCTTCTTTGAAGTCATGGTCCCCAGAGAACTGGTTTGAGCGATCTATCCACGTCAGTTTCGGTGTTTCAGCCCGTCACGGAGAAGAGTGACAGCAGTGGAGCAGGGAGGGAAAAGATTGAGTCTTCTAAACTGACTGCTAATGAGGAATACTGTTTAGAAGTTAATTGAATGAGCGAGAAGTTTTGAGTGAGAATGTGATGAGATGGGGTTATCCTTTTCAAATGGATGGTGCAGTCCGGTTTGTTTAAGTTGAATGGTATGTTCATAGCTGGTGATTTGACTGATTATTTGTTAAAATGTCGATTGTCTAAATCGTTATAGGCTACATTGCCTACATTTGCTCCACGTGGCCGTAATGTAGGCTACTAAACTAGTTTATAAATTTCACTGATATTACAGACGGCAGTATTGAGGGAAGGTCATTTTGTGCACAACCTTGAAATAATTTGACGAAAAGATTAAGAACGAGGCTAAACATTTATTAGAGGTAGGTTACTGTGACCCTAACCAGAGTTTAGTCGAGACAGGCGTTATCATTTCATTAAAACATCTCAGAAAAATTGGAGCTGAACAATGATTGTCGTGTAATCTTATTTTGTGGTCTACGTGAACACAAGGACAGATCCCGCTCTCTCCCACAGGGCAACTCACCTGAGATGCAACCTGTGCCCCTCCTGCTGTCTGTTCTTTGGAGCCCCGCGTCCTGAAAACGGGGATTAGAGAGATTTGAACCAAATATTATTTCGATTCTTCGTAGGAATAACAGTGCTAAAATAACAATCTTTCTTTCCCCACTGCCAAGGACATCCTAATTGAGTGTATAGTTGATTTCTTTTTCCAATTTAAAACCCGTGTCATGTCGTCAGACATGCACACTGCATCATACCAAAAATATGATTTGTGCGATTTGTTTTATAATGTTTATTACGTTTATGTGTTGCCATTGCTCTGCGTAATTACTGTCGAGTGGCCTACTGAAATAAGTTCGGGTCGTTTAAAGCTGGACTGACGGAAGTTGCCTACCATGAATTCATTTAGGTTTCTGAACTATTAAAATGTCTTTATTGTCAATTGCTCTGTATATAATTATGACCTTGTCTCACTCATAGAAAAGGACTGGCCTCTCCTGTATTGCGGAATGGCCTGAATAGACTCAGTGCGTCAGTTCATAGAAAGACAGACAGTCGGCCATAGACTAGTTTTTTCTTCTTGGACTAATCATGGACTACTAGGACATAATAGTAGTAGCCTATTTCCAGTATGAACAGTAGGCCCGTGAACAACAAAAGTGAGAGGTGGTCTAGACTATGTTTGCCTAAATACCTGTGGCATGTCGACGTATATGCGAAGATTCGATAGCCTGCAATAAGCTACAAACTGCAATAATTATTGCCATTCCTCTTAGCTCTTGGTCACATAGCCACTCCGCATATAGGTGCTGGCATAAAATTAGGTACATAGGTACACCTTAAATACAAACGAGGTTTGCTATTTGTAACATGTGCAAATGACATGAGCAAAATAGAACTCGAATTGGCTCCCCTTGCCAAATGACAGGAAAAACTGCTGCATTTAGCTGTAATTTCCAATGAAAATATTGATACTTTCGTCAAGTTTGACAATACAGAGGACATTTCATCCCATCCTCCAAATGATTTATTTATATGTTCCAAATTACTCATGCAGAAAGGGGATATTTTCTGCACACAACCAATCTTTCATGTGCTCATTGGGAAAAGTTAATTATTAATATTTACAAGATTTTTTGGGCATCAAGTTTTTTTCGATTTTGACGGCAAAAGTTTGTAAAAGTAAACTTTTTGAAAGGCCGTATAGCCTTTTTGTTGGTTTGTAGGTTATTACAGTCTTGTGTATGCTAAGCTCTTCCTTACGTTTTCTTTATTGGTTCTCAACAGATTGAAAGATTGATTAATGCCATGGTAAGGTAACACTGAGTGTGGTCCACGATGCCACCATTTGCCGTACAAGAAGGTATACAATATTATTTGCGTTTTTGTAAGGTCGGTGAAAAGAAAGGTGCAATGAGTTGACAAAGAAGTATTCTGTGCCCCCCTTCCACACACACACACACACACACACACACACACACACACACACACACACAC
>JAGFZM010002149.1:279578-306354 GCA_017657215.1 Limnothrissa miodon | reverse complement strand
CACACACACACACACACACACACACACACACACACACACACACACACTTTAAGTGGGGATTCTTTTCACATGTCTAGGATGCTCCACTTGAGTATTTATATCTGCTTGAAAAAGGCAAGGCCTCCCTCTATCCCATGTAAACACGGCCCTGCGCATTGTGTAAACTGCTTGGATTAGTTCGCCTTTGTTGCCAGAACACTGAACCCTTAATGTACACACAGAGTCCGATTCAACCCTCCTCCAAAGCCATTTGGCCTCAACTCTCAATTGACTAACTGCAGGAAGTGTTACATCCATTCACAACTTAATTTCTTCAGCAATAAGGAACTTGGTCGTTTCAAACGTTTGAGCCTAAATAAATTGTAAGCATGTAGCTGAAAGACCTATATTGCTACACTTTAAAACACAGACAAGAAGCTTAAGTTCAGACAAATTTTCACAAGTAGCCTATCACTTCTATTAATCGCCCCCTCGGAAATAAAGTTGGTCTATCTTAGAATGAATTTCAATTGGTGAGCTAATTGTTTTTTACATAATTCTAAACTATCATCAAGTCATTCAGTTAAAACCTCTGGATCAGTTGATCTCTTTATATGTGCACCAGATAGCAATTAAAGCTTTACAAATATGGGTTATTTGACAACGTGCAAATGAAACCTACTTTAACTTTCATGGTCCACAATTGTGCTTGCCTGTCTGTGCTTGCCTGTCTGTGCGTCATACTAGGGAGAGAGAGAGAGAGAGAGGAGGGGGGATTCACCTTAATGGCAGCATAGTAATTGAAGGAAAAAGTTTAAGAGTCATTATTTAAATCGCAAGCACAAGCTTCTGACACCACTGTCTCGTAGGCTATGTTAAAGTATTTAACTGTAGGCTATATTGAATGATCAAAAGTGTTCTGTGCAAAAAGGGGTTTACGAACATAATTATTGAATTCATACTGCATCCTGCTATTCCATAGTATTTCGATAAAAATAAACTAAGCTAAATATAGAAACACGTTTTCTTAATTGAAAGCCAATATTATTGACTTCCTAAATTTATTTTAGAAATGAAATTATTACCCAGACGTAAGATTGAGAGTGAGAGTGGCACATTTTCGTTTAAATGATTTTACATTAATTCATCCTTAGTTAAACCTGGTATATTGGCTTTTGATGGAAATTCACATTATATTCCAACTCATTTAGGCTACTTGGCATATAAATTCTGTTCTATCTTTTCAAAATATTAATTATGTCATCGAATTTTAAATAGATATTTTATTTTTACAACGTTTAGATCTAGCCTTTAGTTCTTGTATAATTGCGTGACAACTTTTTTATTTATTTTTTTTTTACAGTGCAGCGAGCTATTTGGAAACGATGAAATACTTATTGAAGGTTGGTTGCTTGTCTTTGATAGATTTTTTAATAAAACAAACATAATAATTTAGCATACAATAATTTAGCAAACATTTACACATCCTATATTGTGTATTTTAGCATAGAACTTGTAGGTTTCATAAGTTGTGTTGAGGTGTTTTGTAGCCTAATGCTTTTTCTAAATGTGTGGGAGAAGACCACTCTCCAGGCCCTGTAGTGATGCAATGTAAGATGGCTTTGGGTCAGTCCCTTTTATTAGAATCAGTTTTAATGGTATGTTAAAATGCAGTAAACGCATTTCAGACTGATGTGTTTTGATAAGATTTCCTTTTAGCAACATAGCCTATGTTATTCTGACTGGAGGCGCGTGCCCGAAGTAATCTACTTGAATGCCACTTTGGAGGAGATGCTACCTTTTAACCAAACCACATAATGCCCTATAATAGCATACCAACAGCAAGTGTATTCCGCGATAACATATAACCATAGGCATAACTGAACGCGTCTTGTTCCAGAATTTAGATAGATTAGAAATAATACTGACACTTTCTAAGGAATGTATCTGTATCTTTTGTGCATACAGGATTGCTTTACCGCATGGCAAAACACTCCTTTGGTTCTATGGTTTGCAGTTTTATTTATTTTTTTCTGGTAAAAAATTAGCCCAAGCATCTGACAAAGCCATATGCGTTTGAGTTACTTTTATTGCTTTGGCAAGAAAATGTAGGCTACTGGCATCACGTGGGTGTCAGAATCATTTCACCTATGTGTCACAATTGATTAAGGGCGTGCAACTCTCACAATTAAAGTAAACCCAACTAATACACATAACTAATGTCACACTAATGCATCGTTCAATAACATACTCGAAAACAAGCTGAGAAGTTAGAAACGTGTCTGCTATTATCATTATATATATATCCTATCCCAAACTACAAAATTAAAGGTAGGAGATCCCAGCTCACTTCCGACCTCTGCAACACATGTGTAAACACAGTCAGAGCACTCACTAGGCTGTAACTAAAATCATGTTCAGGATGTAGGTCCAAGAACGGTTATACCATGTCTATACTCAGTTATAGCCCTTACCTTGCGCTCATCTGCACAGTTGCCTTTTTTCAAGATTTAATTGCAATAGCAGAAAAAATACAAACTGGAAAGGAAAATTAGAATGGAACACACAACACTCCCCTGCTTACGCGGATTAATCATGTTCAGGAAATTATATCGCATTAAACATCGTGGGTATTCTAATTTTCCGGATATAATTATGGTTTCATTGGCGGATTCATTCATACCAATGAACACATCACAAATCATTTTGAAGATGGATTTTGTTGCAGAGTATCACTACATGATGCAAAGAAGACTGAATTCTTACACTCGTAAATGACAAGGAAACGTAATGGGCTATATCAGTTTTAAATTACAATTAAGCATGTATGTAAATTGTAAACCTACCTGACCTGTATGCTTTTATGATTCTGTTGCATGCTTTCTGTGCCAGCTCTTCTGCATTTAGGCCAGACCACAGGAAAACACTTTCAAATTGTCTCAAGACCACTAGAGGACTTGGCTTTGATGTATGGCAAATGTTAATGTGTTTGTGTTCAATTTCAACTCTCTGGTCCTACATGAGAACTCCTTCTAGGGATTGAACAACAGTCAATATTTTCATTTAAAGCCATAGAACTTTTTAGTGCAGCCCATTTAAATGGATGCAAGTAGAAGTAGGACATGGCACAGTGAGCCATTAAAATAGCCACCGCATCTCCAGTTGTGGGTCTGTCTGTATGTGATTGCACTAGAATATGAGGGAAAAGATATATTCCACCTTGCAGAGCACATGGTGGGCTTTGTCAGCATTACAATAACACTGAATAAAATTAAGCATGAAATATGAATGAATTGTGGGTTCTTTGTCAGCTTCTAAAGCTGCCCGGGATCAGAGTTTGGCTTGTTGCCACCATTGTTGTTAAATGGCCAGCAGAAACATCAAGTAATACAGTGGATCTAGTAATACAGTGTGCTGCCCATGGTCAGAGAGTGCAGAGGGTTGCTTGTTGGCATGGCTGAACTTAACCCAACTCAATGAGAAGAATATGGGAAGGGTGATTATGGTGATGGGCTCGGTGTGCTCCCTGCAGGAGTAAAGCCGCTATTCGGAATGCCTGACACAGACCAGCCACTGCCTACATGCTGCCAAATACATGGACCATGTAGTTAATGGCTTACCAAATCCAGATCAGTATTTCTGCAAAGGATGGCATGTCAGGCATTACCTCGTCTGACCTTTCCCAGGTGGGCTCCTACCTTTATTGGAAGAGTTTGCAACCTTAAACAAAACATGGGCTTTGTGAGAAGATCTGTGCTATTTGTCACATTTGTCACAACAGTTGCAGTTATCGCTCAGTGTTTACATTGAGAAGACACACAATAGGATTTCATGTAAGTAATTTATTCACAGGAATAAGAAAAAAAAAACAAATGCATGAGAGACCATAGTTCTAATACCCTGTGACAGCTTGCTTTGAAATACTCCTAGTGACTGCATTTCTTATGCCACGCGTGTGTTATTTGCCTGGTCCACCCAGACACTTAAGAAACAAACAAAGAAAGTAAAGCCATTTTGAAATCCAAATGAGCTGAAGCGGTCCCCTCCTCCCCATCACTCTGGTCCCCAGCACCAGTTTCTCAGAGCTCCTGCGTGCTGTTGTTGCTCGCAGTCCTCCCTGCAGAACTGAGCTACATTCCTATCTCCAACTCCCCTTACAAGTCCCCAAAGTTTACGCTTTTGTTCGGCGTGATGAGCTGGACGTCTCTTACGCAGCCTGGATAACTGAGATTAGGTGTCGAGAAAAGAAAAAAAAACTCTCATTCCCATAAATGAGGTGCTTGCGATCATTTGTGGCAGAGTGGGAGCAAGCGGAAGCCCTGCAAAAGTTAGGAGTTTGATATTGGAGCCAGTAAGCATGCTGGACAGAGTCAATCGAGGCCAAGAATGCTCCCCTGAGAAATGTGCTGTTTTAAACTCTTTGAAGTCATATTGAGTTTTTTGGAGGGACATGTATGCATTTGGTTCATAGGTTGGATTGCTCTCCTGATACACAGTTCAATATCTGATTCTCATAAAGGCCATTAATATTTATAAACATTTCTCCCCTAATGTTTAAAGTAGTGCTCACGTTATGCAATGCCTAAATATTCAGATGAAAACACACACGAGAGCTGACCTAAAATCTCCCCGTAATGAGCATGATAGCACTGTGTTAAAAATCCTTTTAAATAACTTTTAATTATGACCACCAATGCAGATGACTTAATCAGGGGAAATGTGAATAGCTGAATACGAGCCACTGAGAGCCACAATGAAAGATTTGAATAGCAACCCAATGTATGTGTACATTCATAGAAATATATTAAGTATATTTAGTGTATAAACAGTTGAAGAAATTGTAAAAAATGCATTATGGAATTCAAATGTGCTTTATTGTACTTCAGATGTTTTCTGCCTACAGTGAATTTTGTGCCTTTTAAGGTAGAATGTGATATGCATGTAAAATGTGATGTGTCTGTGTTAGCGAGGTGCTGGTCAGTGTGGGTCTTTTGGTCAGCCAGTCAGATGGCCTTGGCCAGTCAGTCAGATCAAGTTTTTCACTTGAGTGGGAGTGACCTCTTAACCTAAATGGAGTCACTCCGGTGACCTCATCTGTCACCTTTACTGGCCACTCACCGACACTGATATTAGCGTGGATAATCTGCCTGATATTGTCATTGTGTGTGTGAGAGAGGGAGAGACTGTGTGTGTGTGTGTGTGTCGGTGTGGGTGAGTGTCCTGTGTGTGTGTGTGTGTTTTTGCGAACCCATTAGTGGGGTTTAACAGTTTAACCCCTGTGTTCAGGGAGCCATACCCAGCGAAGCTAGCGTCCCCCTGTTCCTCCTACAGCACGTTAGCATTAGACTCTCCCCTGCACCTCTCTCCACCACCACCCGTTCACTTTTGTCCTAAGAGGGCAATTAAGGAAACAAACGTTTTTCCTCAGATTAGCTGTCTGCCAGCTTTGCATACTAATGTAATGCCAAGTGGTTCCAAATAGTGAGAGCTCTAATTACAGGCACTGTTTTCAATCAGAAATTGCTCAATTTCCCAGGATGAGGTCTCCATGGCTCAAGAAAAAACATCCTAATGTTAGACAGAGGCAAGAGAGAATCCTCAGTGTGCGTGAATCTATATGTGTGTGTGTGTGTGTGTGTGTGTATGTGCACACTGCACACGCCTGCATGTATTGCATGCACGTGTCTTTGTGAGTAAGAGTGTGCTTGTGTGTCTGTGTCAGTGTATTGGTCTGTGTGTGTGTGTGCGTGTGTGTGTGTGTGCGTGTGTGTGTTTTAGAGTACTCACTACAGGCAAATTGATGCCATTCCGTTGACACCACTGTGTTTAGTGCTACAATTATGGCTCATTCACTGGCAGGCTATTTTAAAGCACTGCTCTGAATGGAGTCACTATTATCTGGGATGGGTCCAGTGGTGTAGCACTAAACCCATTAAAACAATGCCATTTAAGAGCTGGGAGTGAGCCTATGTGGCTAGCCTAGGACAGACAGAAAGCACATCTACACCCACTGGCCCTTCAACCCCCCCCCCCCTTTCATTTTATTGTGCAGTTAATATCACAGGCTTTAACAGTATCTATCCCAACAAGAGTGCTTTTGACAATGGCCAATTATGTTGATACTGCTGGTTTACTGAAGACAATGCATTGTAAAACCTAGAACAGTAAATGTGCACTGTTACATGTCCCTGGTGTTATGACATTAACATGTCAAATTTTATTCCAGCGATAATTAACTGTGTATGTGATGTTGGATTTTGCATTGTTCCCGGGAAAATAATTGTGTATTGTAATATAAAGCCTAAATACATATGAATACCAAATACTTGGCAAATTGGGTAGTGTATTGTAGTATATTTTACCCTATAGCTGTAAAACATTTAGGCAAACAGGAACACCCAAAACTGTGTCAGATGTACTCTTTTGTAGTAACATATACAGTGCCCAATATGGCAGAGACAGAGATGAGACAGAGGCAGAGATGTACATACCTTATTGGGCATTATGTATGTTAGTCTATAGGGGTACATTTTACATTAATTGTGTGATGTTTGTCCTTCCTTAGTGTAAACTATACACCACTTCATTTGCTGGGTTAGATGATTTTTAGACTCTGGCGTAGTACCACAGCTCCTCAGTGAAAAAATAAAAATAAAAACAAATGTAAATGTAAATACAATTCAAGTAATATAGTTCCTTTGTGACTATAAGAGGGGTTCAAATTACACACAACACCACATACAAGCTCTTGAAGTTTACTAGTTGGAATAATAACTAATTGGAATAGTAACTAACACACACATGAACCAGTTATGGCAAATGGAAATGGCAATAAGTTTAGTAAGAACTCAGATAAAGCTACATGAGTAGTCTTAGCTCCAATAAGAGCTGAACTGTGGACTTTCATAGACAGCATGAGTAATGTAAAATCATGTCAACAATCCTCAACGGAAGTCAGTGGATTTATTAGGATATTCATGCTGTACAAGCAGCGACCATGAAAGCCTGTTTTACTAAATGGATCTGGGCAGGTGCAATGATTTGAGATTACAACACACTGTGCTTACCTGCATGGCGAGGTGCTGTGTCTGGCTTGGATCTTGTGATGCAGAGTAAAAATAAATGGCTGTGTCATTCAATATTTGCTGAAATGAACAAAGTGCTTTCTACACCATTGAAATGACTTCTGTGTTTCAGTCAGAAAGAACTGATCATTGGTCATAAAAATTTGATCCATATCTATCTGGTGTTCATCAGAGCATTAGAAATTATATCTATGTTTAAGGTCTACCTGGCTGGTTTGTTAACTGAGCAGCATGTAGGAGGTCTTTTTGTCATTGAAAATGTCAAATTGTAAACATACAATAAAATATTTTCTATCTCTGTCTACCCAGTTTCCAGTTTATTATGACTACGATATGAAACAAGTATTACAACCAATTCAAACTGAACTTCTGAACATACTCTTTTGCTTCTTAACTCATAGTTCAACTGAATATTCCCTTGTATTGTATTCAGAGGCATTCAGTCCTACACACAACTCTGTTGCTTTGGCAAACCTGTAAACTGTTGGCCAAATACGGTTGATTTTTGACTGGTCAAATAATTGCAATGTTTCATATTTCATCATATTTCATGTGTGTCGTCGTAGAAAGATAAATAAGAGTAAACAACAACACCATTGATAGCATGGATCAGTTTATTGTATGAATATGTTTAAGTTGTCCCAATATACAACTCCAGTCTGCAAACCATAGATTGAAATGGAGTAGGCAGATCATGAAAACATCAATGCATATGTTGGGAGATGATTGATTGAACAATATGATTTTCATTGTTGCGTCTTAGACTAAGATTGACTCCTGCCGCCAGAATGAAGAAAGACTGTGTAGGTCTTCAATAGGGAACAGGAACACACACTTGATTGAATGAATTGATTTTTCAGCCCATCTTTAATACAGTAGTTGAAGTGATTATAAGGAAGTCCGTAAGTGAAAAGTACTTGGCCCACTGGAGCTGAACAGGCCTCCACCTGCATAGCTACTGTAGGTTGTGTACAGGCTGAGTGTCCCGCCACTGGCTCTCATGGTAGGTGTGAGATGAATGAGAGATCAGCTGCAATTCTCCTCAAAGGCTACACATTCTATAATTAGACATGGAATTAAACACAACCAGGTACCTGTTGCAGTGATTCTCATCATGGGAATGCAATCAGTATGAATTCCTGTGAGCAGAATGACACTAGTGCAGAATAACAATGATAAGACAAATATCACTTGGTGTTAAAAATATTACATTGGTCTTTGAATTGCCTAAATCTGGGCAGCTTATGAAAAAGACATCAACATTGTGCAAATGATGATTTCCACTGGTTTTCAGAACAATAGAAATGTGCACACAATGTATACAACAGTGTAAGTAGACCCTGTGTACATGCACACACACACACACGCAAGCATTCATGCATCATGCGCACACACACACACACACAAACTCACTTCAAGTGCTTCCCTTGCACACAAACAGTCACATGCTGATTTAAATGTAAATTCTTCCAATGTTTTACATCAAAACACAGCCAAGTGAAATAACAGTGGAATGGGACCAGTGCAAACAGAAGAAAACAACATCTCCAGAAATGGCCACTGTTCTTTTTATCATCATTAACAGTAATGTGATACACATGCCTCCAGTGACCTTTTCACAGGATTGCATATTCCCACATGAGTCATTCATTAGGATGACTACTCTAGCAGAAGGCTGGAAGCAGCCGTGCAGAGGTGGAGAGAGAGGGAGAGAGAGTGAGAGAGACAGAGAGAAAGAGAGAGAGAAAGAGAGAAACAGTCAGCCAGTATTGCGGTTAGAGTTTTTGGGGAACCTGGAGGCTCTTGTAAAATGACATACAGCTGCTTCAGACTCTAAACGATTGATCATGCACATCTGACAAGACTCGAACACTCATTTATCCAGCTTCTCCAGGTTTCTCTCAATTCATTTGTGTGCCTGTGTGTGTGTGTGTGTGTGTGTGTGTGTGTGTGTGTGTTTGTGTGTGACAGTCTCTCTCTTCCTCTGTGTGTGTGTTTGTGTGTGTTTTTGTGCAGCTTTTGATGGCAACTCATTGTCATGCAGGTACAAAAGGTAGAGTGTTTTCTGAAAATGTAGAGCTCCATTTTAAAAGCACACCTCTGGCCTTCACATCTGTCTCCTGCCAGGAACACATGGCTGTTTCATACATCAACAGCAATTAACAGCACATTAAAGCTAAACGACAATGACTAAAATGCAATGATTACAGGAAAAGCCTTAAACGGTCTTAACCATCATAACAATACAATAAACAAAAAAGACAAAAAGCATATTCTCAACAGTCTAATGATGAAATGAAACCCACCTTTCAAATGCAAGATGTGATTATCATGTGGGTTCCCTTAGTAGCACAAATATCAGTTCTCTGGTTTTGTGTGTGTGTGTGTGTGTGTGTGTGGATAAGCCTGTGTGTGCTATACTTACCCCAGGCTAGCTAAAAGACCAATCCAAAGATGTCCAACAGGGCCAGGAGACCTCTGGTCTTGCATGGCTAGCCTGCCACTGTTTCTGGGGCGAGGTCCCTATCAGGGCCAGGGACTGATGTGCTGGCTGCTGAGACTAATTGCAAAGCTCCTTATGTTTTTCTTCCTCTGATATAAATGGATTGTACAGTCTTTGCCTGTGTGCCGGGGCGCTGTGTTTACTCAATGAGATTTTACAGTTGAGTTGCACTTGGTCCGCTCCCCTCCTTTCACCATATTAATGTTCGGAGCCCCTGTCCTCACCATCTCCCACTCCGAGAGCTGTGGATCTTAACAAGCCAGTAAACCCTTGAGTGGCCCCGGCATGCTAATAAAAATGTAAGACTGGTGGATATGTTATGGGTGGCTGACACTGTGTTGTTGTTGTTGTGATTTTCTCTCTCTCTCTTTATTTCTCTCTCTCTCTCTCCCTTTCTCTTTCTCTCTCTCACCCCAGCCCACCCCCCTTCCATCAGAGAGTTCCACGAGTGGAGAGCAAAGAGCTCGGAGTGGTGCTACACTCTCCTGAGCCTCCTGCTTGGATTCGTTGGAATGTGAGAGAGAAGGATTTTAGCACCACGCGAGCAGCGCCAGCAAGCCGCAGACTTCGCGCCATCTGTCCCCCCTTCGGTCCGGCTCTTGCCAAACTCATCAGGCCCTTTTTTTTCCCTCTTCCCTCTCTCTCTTCCTCCCTCCCTCTGTGTGTGTCTCTCCCTCTCCCTTTCCTCTCTGTATGTCTCTCTTTCCCCCCTTTTCATCTCATATCACAAAACTTGACTAGATGCAGAGCTGGAAACGGGAGGGGGTGGGGGGGGGGGGGGGGGGGGGGGTAGGTACAATCAAGCAGTCGAGGCAGAGGAAAGAGTTTTTGTGGGGACACTAAAATCCCTTGGAGCTGTCCTTTTTGATAAATGCCTCAAAAAATGACGTTTAATTAGAATGCATTTGCGTACTTAATATATTGACAGCTGCATGGAAATAATTGCCTTTCCCTTCGCCATATGACCAACATTTGGGCAAAAGGGAAATGGGTATATTAATGCTGGGATATGTTTTATGGTCATTTTACGTCCAATAATTACCCATTTCATGTGACTGGAAAAGAGAGCAATGTCTTGAGTGAACAGAATGATTGTCTTGGGTTTGAACATTTGTACATGTTCAGTCAGCAGGAGTTGGTCTCATACCAAATAATAAATTATCACTAAAGAGGTTCATCTGATCTCTTCATTGTTCTCCCTCGGCTTGTGAAGAACTCACTTACCTTCAAGTGTCTCAGATTCAAGATTCAAGATTCAAGATTTCTTTTTATTACCTCTCATTATACTGTAGGTGTATTAGAGAGTAAAATTCTTTGTGTTTTATTGTCTCCTCAAAAGATAAATAAAAGAAAGGTGTGTGTGTGTGTGTGTGTGTGTCTTCAGCATGAGTTAAGCAATCTAACTGCCTGGTAGAAGAAACTGCTTTGCAGTCTGGTGGTGCGAGCTTTCAAACTTCTATATAGTTTGCCGGATGGTAATAGCTCAAATAGTTCGTGGTTGGGGTGGCTAGGGTCTTTCAAGATTTTCCTGGCCTTCCTAATGCATCTTCCCTCATATAGCTCCAATATGGAGGGTAGGTTGCAGCCGCAAATCTTCTGTGCTGTACGCACCACTCTCTGAAGTGCCTTCCTATTGTGAAGAGAGCAGTTCCCATACCATGCGTTTATGGTTCCAGTCAAGATGCTCTCAGTGGTGCCTCTGTAAAATGACCTCAGGATCTTGGGTCGCATACCAAACTTCCTCAATCGTCTGAGGTGTTAAAGACGTTGCTGGGCTTTTTTGACAATGTGGTGAGTATGATTGTCCCAGGTGAGGTCGTCTGAGATGGTAACACCAAGGAACTTAAAGTCTTTCACCCTCTCCGCTGTCTCACCATTGATGGTAATGGCTTCAAACGGATGTTCTTTCCGTCTGTTATTATTCAGAACTTTGCAGAGAAAAAAAACAAGCTTTTGGAGTGAGCTAAATTTGGGCTGCGTCTCTAAAACACAACACAGGAAGCCAAAACGGCAACAAGGCCATTGCAATCGTCCTCCGTGTGGAAGGCTTAGAGATCATTGGGGCTCATTAAAACAAAAACAGACCCCCTCTTCCAGTGTCTGGAAGTGTTGTGATGGGTGTGACCTGTGACCACAGCTCCATGTGGGGCGGCTGCTTGGGGGAAGATCACACGATGGCTGCAGTCCGGCGCGGGGGCTCGGCAGCCTGTTGAGGGGAGCTGGGGCAGGGAGCTGGAAGCCGTATCCCCCCTGACCCCGCGAGGAGCACCAGGTGGCAAGGACACGGGCGGGGGGCCTTTGATGCCGACCCCCGGTCATTCTGCTTGGATGGATCCTGCCATTGATCCGGGCCACAGCTTCTCGGGGAGGGGAGCCAGGTGCCCCCGGAGCGGATGTGGATGAAGTGTGGGCAGCCAGGCCCTGGATCAGCCCTGACCTCACCAGTCAGGCTGGGCGGCTGCTCACAGGCCAACACACACTCGGCCAACTCGGATGTCAGATTTGCACACAGACCAGCACACACAGCGCTCCCACAGCCTCTCAACAGTCATTTGGCCAAACAAGGCACACAAATGTCCCTGAAAACTTTGGAGTGGACAGATGTTGAAGTATTTGCAGTTCATGTAGGAGTCAGCCGAATAATCCATTTTTTTTTTTGAAGACATTTTTTTGGGGCGTTTTTTTTTTGGCCTTTTATTCGGATAGTGACAGTGCGAGACAAACAGGAAATGAATGTTAGAGAGAGAGATGGGGCAGGATCGGCAAAGGCTGAATCGAACCCGGATCGCCGGAGTCATGGCACAACGCCTTAGCCCACTGAGCCACAGCGCCTCCCCGAATAATCAATTTCAAATGGAGCATATAATTGTCACACAATTCTGTCTACAGTCTTTATAATGGAGGCTAAAAAAACTGAAACTGAAACTGACTGTAGGCTTAAGGCACATAAAAAGATATGACCAGTGACTGTTGCATCTCTGAGAACATCCTTGTCATCAGTTAGAATATGAGCTATGTATCATCACAGACATAACTGACTTACTATTTTGGCTGGAAGAAATATGAGGAATATTGGTATGTATGATTATGAATAACAGGCCATGTTGCCTTTTGAAATGAGTTGTGAATATTGAATAGTCAGTGTGGAATGAATAAATAAGTAAACAAACATCTTACCGTCTTTGCCAATGGTTCAGTCATGTAAGCATGCTTACTCTGGCCTAATGACTAAGGTCTTAGTACATTCCCCTGTGTCCAAAGCAGCGTATTTATAGCGCTGCCGGGCTGCCAATAAAGAGATGTGTGTCTCCACTATTGCTGCCAGGCCTGCATGAAAGGCTATGTTCTGAGTTCATGAGTAGGGCCCTCACGTAGGGAGACGTATACGTCCACATCACTCCCACCCAGCCAGCACACAGGGATGTGTACATCCACAGACCTCCTACAGGGTGCGGCAGACAGGTACATGCAAGGCTCCACAGCCCAGGGCAAACAAGACTTCATACTCCGTTCACACACACACACACACACACACACACAGCAAACAGACAGGGCTCTTTACACCTGAGGTTCCCAATGTAAGCACAACGCCCGAGAAGGCCAGTAAGGTTTATCAAATATGGGGCGTGAAACTGAGGATCTGTCTGCTTTTGAATTGCCATTATCAGTGGGGGTGAGGCCGCCATTTTGTCTCGTCCGGGCAAAACCCGTCTCACCCCTGCCCCTTCATCTTGGCATCGGTATCAGTCTACGCCATCTCCGAACGCCTTGAAGACGCGCATTAGATCGGAGAGAGGCAGAGGGGAAGCAACAGCAGGAGCTGCAGCAGCAGTGTGAGAGAAAGAGAGAGAGAGAGAGAGAGGAAGAGAGAGAAAGAGAGAGAGAGCCCATGTGTTATTATTAATAAAGCATTAAAAAAGTGAGCACATCAAAGCACACCCAAGCCCATGTTATCATACATGAAAGTAACACACTATGCCTTAATGTCTCCTAAGGCTTGTTCTGGTGACGTGGCTTTGATTTGAAATGCATTGTGTGGAGAATGGATTTGTGCAGGTCCAAAAGGAAGGAGTGTGGCTTGGGAGCCGACCATAATTTAAACCTGACCTCACAAGCTCTTCAAAGCCTCCAGTGAGTGAGGAAACTTCATGCTTACTGGCAGGAAGAGCTCCCATCCATAAACAAGCAGTGGGCACCTTTGGTGTGTTTGACGTGCTAGCATGTTATCGCCCATTACATTTTTCAACAGGAGCACTATTTGATTAAGTGGTGCAGGGATACATTTCCAAACCCTTGTCCCAAATGCCACAACACTGGTCTTGCAGTGACAGTAATCACCTCTGATTTATGACGTGGTCATTCATATTGATCATCCCATTGTCCTTTTTTTCTATTCTTGGTTGGTCACTCGGCGTGCAGATTCCTCAGGGTGCACAGAGGTACTGTTGGTGTGTGGGGGTGAGGAGAGGCTGAGCATGACATGGACAATGAGCCACTACAAGACCACAGGCAGCGTCAACCATCAGATGTCTCCATCACAGCACAAAGTGATACTAAGCACAAGTCATGGGAGTACTGTATCATGTGCAGTACTTAATGGGAACACTAGCATATTCAGTGACAGTCAAAATAGGTCATTCTAGTGCAATGCTGGATAAATGGTTAGTTATATTGTTTCTATGACTTGGTTAGTTGGTGGTTTTGTGATGAGCTTTTTAGACTGGAAAACACATCACTACCTCAGCAGCTTCTCCTGGAAAAAAAATGGCGATTGGTGTGCAAAAACTCGCACCCACCTTGTCTCTTGGAATCAGTGATGAATTTACAGAAGGACGGGGGTGGGAATTCGTTTTTTTTTTCTGACAAATGACACCCTTGATGGTCCAGACATGTTGGGGTCCTTGAACAGATTTCACAGTTTATATATAAAATGTGTGGCATCATACACAAAGAAAGTTCATATCAATCCTACTTTGAACTCCAGTGAGAGAGTTGACAAATGCCACCCCACCCCCTCTCCTTCTGTGGCATCATTGTTTTTCCGTCCTCAGTAATCACATCTACACACTGAGCATCACACATATCCTCAATTGGAACCTAAGTCAAACAACAAATCAGGACGCTTCCAAGTTGCAGAGGTTTAGTCATAAGCTGTGTACCCATAGGTTTCAACTTCCATCTGGTGATTTGAAAACGGCTTGATTATGAATCCAAACATGCCCTCTGGTTTTCCCTGAACAAGATTTGCTTTCTACGTGAGAGCCACTTCTAAAATATGATAATAAACAAATTGTGGTAGAGGTTGAGGCATATTTGACAAATGATCTTTCAGTCAACTTGAATAAAACAACAATCATAGATTGCACAGTACATTGCACTATGGGCAGACTGACAATAGTCTAAATACACACAAACCTGAGTGACGGCTAATAAACATGCTGTTCTGAAATGGTCCAGTACCAGACAGCAGCAGAAAGGCTTATTGATCAGAGTAAATTGTACCTTGGTAATTGTAATTGTAATTGGTATTTGTAACCATATCTGTTCAAATTAAATACTTGTCCTTCATTTCCTTCTCTGAGTCTTAATGGGAGAAATACATTTCCAATGGTATTTTAAATGTGAGCTACATTCTGTCAGATAATTATCACTTTCCGTTCCATATAGCATGTACCAAATATAGTATGTTTGAATTGGACAGATTTTACAACAAGAGCATTTTCTCACCCTGCGTATTTCTCTTCTCACCCTGCGTATGTCCACAAAGCTGCCTTTGCTTCCTGCAAAATTCCAGAAAGGCCTGCACTGTGGGTGCCCCATGACCCTGAAAATCCACTGCTTCTCTTCCATTTGTCTGGAGAGCTGCAGGCATCCTGAGTTTCTTAGGAGATAAGTAGGTTTGGATCTATCGAAAAACACAAAGCTTTGGAGCAACTCGCTCCAAAGACAGAATACAAAACCAAAGAATGAAATAAATGCTCAAATGTACCTCAGTAGTTAAAAAGGAAATAAAAAACAACGGATTAAAGAGTAAACAAGAATAAGTTACTGCTGTAGTTACTGAGTATTTAGGGAGTTACACTTTTTTTTTTTGTTTTGTTTTTATTTTTATTTTTGCTGCCTATTAAGTTTCTTACTCATTCCATTGCTACCTATAAAAGCAAACTTGAAAAATGAGCTAAAAACACTGTAACGTTTCAATGAGCCACTTTGCCATGGTTGATTAACAGGGGGGTGTGCAATTCATGGGACAGATGAAGATTTGGGTTTTTTTGGGGAGTGAGCTAGAGGAGGGGGAAATAAAAGAAAATGCCAGCAGTGCCCACTCAGCTTTTTTTCCCAGTCAAGATCAAAGGCGCCGCTGGACTGGCCGCTCCGCGGGAAACTTGAAATGTGCCCTGCTTTTGTTTGCTGTTGCTAGGAGACCTCCAGACAGCTGAAAGTGTTTTCAGTAAGCTACAAGATCAAAAACATTATAAATATAAATTTTAAGACTCCAGTGCTTGAGCCCTAGTCCTGCAATTTACTAGGGACATTCTCTTATTTTCTCCTGGGAAGAGGCAACAACAAATAATGATCACACCATACAAATCTGCCATGGCAGACCACAGTACCCTTTTCAGTGAGACAACCAATGATGGCCTTAAAAAAGTGAAAACTCACAATGCTTTGATTTTACCAGCTCACAATGTTCATTTCTGTTTTTAAAGAACAGCCACTGCAATTTATTTCATAACGTTTAAACAACATTCACATGGGTGCATGCATGCACACTCACAGACACAGACAAACACACACCAAGCAATAGGCCTATGTATACTCAAAAAAAGACATGCTGTACATTATATCTCTCTCTTTCTCTTTATAACTTATACACACGTGCACACACACACACGCACACACACACACACACACACTAACACACATTTAATGATATTTGATTCGACAAATGCATATTTGCTTTACATAAGCAACAATTCCAATAATGAGTGTCTTAATATGTGTCACTAGGAGCTCATTAGTCATTATTATTCCAGCACTCCAATCATGTCAAATAGGCAGAGCTACAGCTAATGGGCTCTTGATAATCACAACGCTGCACATTTATGGCCATTCTGCCATGAGCTGGGCTGTGGAGCTGAAGAACAGTCATAGCAGTAGGCATTGGTCATGCCAAATTCTCTTCAAATATTGATGTGGAATTCTGCAGTTTCTATGGGCCTATTGATATAGCTGGTTTTGCACTTGCACTCATGAGTCTTGCCTTGCTTAGATGTCCTTACCAGACCAAACTGGTGATGAATAAATAGCCACCGTATACGTGGGCTGCTTTTAATCCTTGCATTATCCTGTGGGAATTACTTACTGTCATTAGATGTGGCCCCTAAATACACGAACTTACATAACCTTACACTGGCTCTCCTTATTCCGCATGAGTAGGTATTCAACATGCCGTCATGAGGTAGAATGAATTATGTGAAGATGAACTGCTTTGACCCGTCTTGATTTAACACCCTAAAGCATTCTTTGATAGAATCCGGATCCTTCGCAACCGTTTAAATTCTTATGCACTTTGCATACAGTAATGGAACTAAACTTGGAATATTCAATTATGCTCCGTAAAGGTGGAAGGGCACGTCTGAGTGTGTAATTGTTATTGACTAAATGAGCTCAGTCAGTATATTAAGGGTGTTCAGGATCTACATTTTACTTAATAGAACAAATGCGGGCAGAACAGTGCAATCGCCACGAGAGCCCAACCGAGAGTGACCTTCATGTCTGGAACGATTAAGATTAGAATCGTGCAGCGTCTGCCTCTTGTTTTCAAAACCTCGTGCCAGTTGGCACCGTGCAAGTGTTCTCTCCCAGCTCTCCGTCTGCCGCAGCGACAATGACAACCAGTCACCGCATGGCGTGCAAAGATGACAAAAATACGTACACGCCAAGGGATTTTTGGTTGGTTTAAGTACACATCACGCGACTAATTGAGAAAGTATTTACCTACTCCGCAAGAAATCTGTATATGCCTATAAGATAGACTGGTTCTTTGACCTGATGAAAGATTCTTATTAATGTTAACCAGCACATAAGTAAGAAGTGATTACTGGAATAAATAGATTCATGAAATTAGTTGCTTCCAAAATGTATTGCAGTGCAGAAAACGAGAGGCTATAATTTCGGTCATTGTCTCCACATTGTTTCTAAGATCGCCTATGCATGAGCGTGCGTGCGAATGTGCGTGAGAGCAGAGAGAGAGGAGAGAGAGAGAGAGAGAGAGAGAGAGTACACCTGTACAGAAGTTAGCCCAGGGACCTAATTAAGACATGATATAGGTTTTAGGATATTTTTATTATATTAAATTATATTTTTCTGTCATCCTGGAAAATCTACAGGCCGCCCAGTATGATTATTAAAGTGTTAGCTGAGTTTTTCCAAAGGAAAAAATATAACATATAACACAAAAAGAACACACTCTTGGTGTGCGGAATCAAAACCAATCTGTTTTATAAACACCAGTTCAATTTTATGACTGCAAAATCTAATCTAATGGTCTGTAAATCTAATCAAAATAGGTAATAAAATACTTAGCCTACTGTCCACATTTACCCACTTTATAAGGCCTAACTTCGCTTGGTGAAAGCTAAGCCATATAGTGATTATTGAGGCTAGATACAGCCCTGTATTACCATACGATAACATTATTGACAGCAGTAAAACACGCATTAGGAAATCTACATTGATATCAAGCGTCATTGTACATTTCTCATTCTTATTTCCACAGCCGTCTAGGCTAAATAAACTTATTTATTTATCCATTGTTTGAATAGACCTATGAAAAAATGTATTTTGATATTTAGAAATACCATTATTTTGTGAAGAAATAAAACACTTAGTAATAAATTAACACAGGCACACAATTTGCATTCAGTTGGCAAGCTTTCAAATCGGCGCTCCATAGGCCCAAATAATTAACAACAGCTCCGCTGGCTTATTTTTTTTAATAACCTTCTGAGACACTTTTTCAAGCGCACGTTGTTGGCATAAAGAGTGACATTTGAACGGACACAAAGATACAAGCAGGAAAGTATGTCAAAAGGTTCAGCGTGGACAGTAAAACGACTACCCTCCTTTCGGCTTTAAGCATTAATGGTGCTATTTTCCTGCAGTTGGACTGCTGCCTGAACTTTGTTCCCCGCAGTGACAATAAAATGCTTCGGTTCCTATAGCGTACATGAAAGCAACAGTAGAGTGAGGGAGATTTAGGAAGGGTAATTAAGAGATGGACTGTATGAGCGAAAGGTCGGAGGCCAGAGCTTCGGCTCCACTCCATGCAACTATGAGACAGACATTAGATAATCAATAAACCTGGGTTTTGTCAGCAAACCATTAATCAAATAGGCTAATGACAATACATTGAAGTTATGAGAGTATGCACAAATTAAAAGAAACTCATACACTCAATCAGTGCAAGATTTAGTAATAGAAACGACAATAAATAAGTGGATCTAAAAAGAGTCAAAGGCGCAAGTGAGAATATTTACAGAAACAGGATTGAAAAAAACTACGTCACTGAAACGAATTCACTTAGGCCAAGGTGTCACTCTATAGCTTTGTTCACCTTAGGATTTACGTCTGAGCTGTAGCCTGCCCAAATTCTGTTTTATTTTTCCCATCTCTCTCTCAATCCATCAATCTAATTATTTTGTCTAGTTTGCCCCAGAGCATTAGACCAACTAACCACCCTTGGCAGTCAAGGCACTAACCGGTTAGAACGCAGGGCCATCTCCATTCATCAGTGACCAGGGAATCATTTAGAACAAGGAGAAAAGAGCTTAGACGGAGAGAGTTAAAGTCTCCCTCCATTCATGATCTAAGAACCCTTGTTGGTGTGGAAGATTTGGTGTGAGATTATTTTCTTCTCCATATAAGGCTATTAAAAAGCGTAAAGACCAGTAGACAGAAGGGTGAGGCTGACGTCACAGCTCAGGAGTCACCCGCCGTGTGTTCAGCGGTTCCAAGTAAAGACTTCTCGACAAAAAAGTTTGGGTCGACAATGTGGGTGGACAGGGCGTGAAACTACTATCATCATCAGTTCTGAATGAAAGAAAGAAAACATATATTCAACAAAGGGGGAGGCTCATTCCAATTCAGCTGCGTTGTTAGGACAACGAAAACCATCCCTCAGATGATTAGTTCCACTTCAAAAGAATTTACTTTCCGCAGTGGAAACGTCCCCCTTTTGTGTCGGTACACAGGGTTTTCACCACCAAAAAGAGGGATCGTATGTTTAGTCAGTCTGTTTATTTTTTCCTCTGTCCCTATTACAATTGTATTAAATAGCTTAAGAAGAGGACTTCTTGCAATGCATCGTCTGGTCATAAATATGGCGAGAATGTTTGGATGATAGGCTATTCAAGTGACGACAGTTGATAAAATAACTGAACTTAAACAAATCAGGCAAAACTATAAAAACAGTTTTAGGTGCCTAAGGCGCCAGCTCTGTGTTGTTATCTGCTACCCACAGAAAAAAAACAGGTCAAAGACAAAAAACGAGTAGGCGAGACACTGTTTAGGCTGGGTATGGATATAAGAATGTCACATGGGTAAGATGGCTTAGTGTGTTGTGACTGAACTATGAAAATAATTATAATAATAATCAGTTACCGTCAGCAAGTATAACAAAGCATGCATTCGCGAGTTCTCAGGTGCATTACAATGGTTTCTGGTGTTATTTGAGCATTTGTAAATGTTTGTAGTCTGACCTATTTGTTTTTTTTTTTTTGCATGCAGGCTTCTACTGTAATGATCACTGGGAAGGGAGGCTTGCATAGCCTTTATTTTTCGAACTCATGCCTAGTTCACACTTGCTTGTCAACCCTCTCTCTGTGACTGCAATATCCAGTCTTAAGGATCTCAAAGCAGTGAAAAAGCTCTTATTCATTACTCTGATCTTCAGTGACACTGTTAATTCCCCACTGACCCAAGTTAATATGCAGCAAGCAGTAGTCACTTACCAAGAGCTACTCATCAGAAATGGGCCTGTTGCTAATATTTGTATCAGTCCCAGCCATCTCGAGATCACTCAAATTTCTTTACTTTTGTGACTTCATGCACTAAATGGATAGCTGTTAAAGTTCATCTACGCTTTTTTATAAAAAAAAAACTAAACAAAGGAGGAACCAGTGTTAGACCTAACAACGGTGTCCACCATTGGGGTGGGGTGGCAGGACAGATCTACTATGACTTGCTGTGTTTACAACACCTAAGCAAAGAGGCTCAATAAGACGTGAAGAGGGGCAGGTATGTATACAGCGGCTGCTACATATTGAGGGTTTTCCTTCAAATTTTGAATCTGCCTCATAGTTTCATTTCAGCATCTCCGCTCTGAGGTGAAAATGTTTCTTACATTCAGTTCAAGCCAGCTTTTAATAATCCAATTTCCCTTCACAGTATCCAAGAAGCCATCATTAACTGTCCTGAATGTGGTTTTTCCTTTTGTCTAATGTTTTGCTTTGTGCTTCATGTGGTGAGACTAGCAGAGATTATTTAACAACACATGCATGGGCATGAGCAAGGAAACAATAATAAACAAGGGCATTGCAGACGTTGGTGAGGAATCTTAGATCAAAAGGCAATGACATGCATGAAAATGAATACAATTATATTTTAACCCAGGACACAGGAAGGGAAAAGAATCAAAGCTTTAAAAAAAATACTATTTTTCCCTTCCCCATTATGGCAGGCAGCACTGACTCATGGAAGAAGAGACATTCTTGACTCAAGTGCAGCTAATTGCTTCTTTCATCTATCCAATTAAAGGCTGAATTTCAATCTGAATGCTAGTTTATTTCTTGTGTTGATTTCTAATCAGGGACTCTGGCTCTCTAATAGGCACAGAGGAAGACACATGCATCACAGGCTCTGAGGTGAGTTTTCATGCTATCTATCTACTCTATTGATCTGGATCACAAGGCAGGTGTAGGCTCTCTGCTTAGCAGCTCTGACAGCTAATTGATGGTTGCAAAGAAAACGGCACCACTGTGACAGAGACACCATCAGCAACGGCTAACACCTATTTTTTCATTCTGAGCCACACCTGCGGCTGTGGCAAAGGAATGCTAAGCCTCGAGATGGGGTCGATCAACTATTGATGTTTTTGTGTGTGTGTGTGTATCTGTGTGTGTGATACACCCACAGACGACGTGCCATCTCACACTGTCAACTGTGCTGCTCGGCGAGTGCCTCCGAAGGACCAGCCCCCCACCCCTCACCCCCACCCCACCAGCACACTCCCTGCCATCAGCTGAGAGAATTTACAGTCAGCACGCTCAGCTCAATTCCCCCAGCCCCATCCGTGATGAAATAACCTAGTTTCATGAGGTAATCGCCAGCGCCTCGCCCAGGCCCAAATGAGATGCTAATGTTTTCCATTTGGGAATAGGGCAATACACAACACACTTTAGCAGGTTCTAAAAGGAGGGGTTGTACCTCAAGTGCAGCTAATAATAGTGCTTCTGCTGTTTGGCCTGACTTGAAATACCATAACCTGCAGTTTAAATCAGATATCTAATATGTGGGTCAATAGGAATTTGGGAGAGGAGGGGCAAGAGGGGAGAGAACAATAGCAGATTGAAAAAGGAAAACAAAGAGTAAAATATGCAATACTGACTACAGATCTAAGGAACTCAGTTGCTATTAAGAAAATTATGTGGGGAGAATAAGGGTGCAGTACATTAATTAACAGAGTTAGTTTGTAACTGATTGAAAGGAAATATGTCCATGCTGTAGCATGCAACTCTAATTATTTCCAGCCCTTGCTAGTCCAAATAGGCTTTGTAAACAAACAAAAAAACACAGCAGCAACTTGAGACATGTTCAAAGAGAAAGTCCCAAACAGCTATTTTTTTTCCACAGCAAAGCATGCATCAGAGAGCACAGTCTACTAGGTCACAAGCTACATGTGCAGATGGACATCATTGATGAGAAATATGACAAAATATTACAGCACATTTTTAATGAATATTTCATGGTATTTTCATTTGAAGATTGACTTTGTATCTCCTCCTTGTTCAGGCTTTGCCTTACCCTTCTACCCTTCAGAAGTAGCCTAACTAGAGGCCAATGGTATTTCTATTAGATTAAAACCTAGGAGTTCAGGATATGGCATAAGAAGGAAGATCTATGGAGATGTGTCCAGTATCTGTATCATAATTAAAATGCTTTATGTCCAAATATGATATAGGTTTTAGCTGCTCCAAAATCGCGTTCTTAACACTAGGACTTTCTGATTGAAGCCTAGATCAATGAGGTCCACCAGGAGGCTATAGAGAGACAGAGTGTGCGAGAGAGAGAGAGAGAGAGAGAGAGAGAGAGAGAGAGAGAGTTATCAAAGCTTTCAGGATTCATCTCAAGATGTGAACCAAATATTGCTTTGACTGTACAAATTCATGGGGAAAAAAATGCTTATAAGAAGATACGTAGTGCAATTCACAATTGCCAGCTCAAGGCATCTTTACCTGTCCGCATGGCTGCCCTAAACTCACCTTCCTCCCTTATTCTGCTCCTCTTTCCAACCAATCTCAATGTGGGACTGCAGTGACCTGATAGCTGTCAAGCCAAAGTGGATTTTTGCGTCTGCATTTTATAGCCATGAATTTTCATGAGGGATAACGCTCCCTCTACCCCCTTTCTCTCTCCTTTCCACTGCAGAAATAGTGTTTTGAGTCCCCTCAACAGTGTGAGGTTGCATAACTCTGTTTCTCATAACACTTGCATAAGGGTGGGGGAAACATGTGTGACATTCACGACAGCAAAGAAGGTTTATGTTAATATGGAGGATCGAGGAGAGAAACACCGGGTGGAAGTGCTAATTACTTCAACTCGATCCCTCTCTAATACTAGGCTAAAGGAATTCCGAGAAAGACATTCTGCTCCTTCAAGTACATGGATTTTTTCACCGATGTCCAGTCGATACAGCTGAAAGCCATTCCTGTCCACGGTGCTGGAAAATGATTGCCTTACGTTCACCTAATAGCTTCTTAATATGTCAGTTTACAGAACTTAGACTCAGCCAGGCATATTATCAAAAACAGACATAATAGTAATGCCAAGGTAACACAAAGAGCACTGTAAAGATTGGCAGATAAAGTTTGATACCATCTAATATAATGATAGCACCTTGATTTGTAGTATCAATGGAATAAAATAACAACCAAGACTGAGCAAAAAAACCAAAAAAAAGCCAATCTTGTTTCTATGAAAACATTAGTATCATGTAACCCTACTACTGAACCATACTACTACTAGATAAACTACTACCTGAGAACAAAGATAGCATGTACTTGTGCCAATGACAGCACATGTCCACTAAAGTGGAGGATTTTTCTGCTATTGATTGTCAACAAGATGAAAAGAGGTGCTGTCGATTTCTCCTACTCTCTCATCAATTGCCTGCCTGCACTCCTTGGAGCCTAGACTGAAGTCTGCCAACTTACTCTCAAGGTGCCCTATGCCATACAAACACTAGCAAATTTTGCAAACCCACAGCATCCACAGCAGGGTATGGTGTGACCGCACAGAGAAATTATTACGTATTATGAGATGTTTATCGAACGTAATGTCATATTAAGGTAATGCATTTGGACTGCATCTATATAGCACTTTTATTTTCAACTTTTCTACTCTACTCAAAGCTCTTTCAAATTTATGCCTCACATTCACACATTCACATACCAGTGGGAGAGGCAGAGGTTGCCATGCAAGGTGCCAACCCGCTCACCAGGGGCAATTTTATGTTCTTGTTCAATATCTTGTTCATGGACACATTGAAGGGATCAGGCAGAGTGGGGCTCAAACCTGCAACCCTCCAGATGCTGAAAGTGACTGCTACCTCCTGCAGCAGATCATGACACACAAATCATGACTGTCAAAGCTGCCTGTAGAGTTGTACAGAACACATTTAAGACCAGACCTCTGCTAAAAACAGAAGACAAACCCAATGCAAGTATGGTATGACACTATATGACACACAACATGATTCTGCAAGCCACAGCTTTTGTGAGAGACGCTCTGTTGTGAATCTAAATCCAACAAAGTGCTTGAGCAGGATTCCTCAACCATATCCTATGTGCCACAGCCTCCTTATCCCCTCCAGTCTCCCCATCAATCGCCATGGCCTGGAGTGAAGGGTCATCACCACACCAAATCCGATTTGTCCGTGGACAGTAAAGTCACACCCTTAAAGCAACATTTCGATGCAGCGAGACCTGGCCTTGCTCAAACTGTAATTGAAATGGCCGTGGGGGGGGGGGGGGGTGGCTATGGAGTGCAAATGTGGCATTCTGCTTCACTCCTTTTCTCCATTGCACTCGAGCCCCTCATCCATCAGTGTGTGTGTGTCTGTCTGCACAGGGCCTCGGGGTGCTGTGGCAGTGCCAGGAGGTTAACAGCAGAGGATCACTATGTGAAGCTAGCTCACCATCTCCTCAACTGTCTGTTGGCTGGTAGGCTCTACATGCATGTGCACATACCACCATAGAGAGATGATTGGGGGGGGGGGGGGGGGGGGGGGGGCGTTGTGATCAGAAACGCAATCCCTGCTTCAGATGTGAAGTTCACAGGCTTGATTACACAAGCCTGAGCGACGCATCCTGCTACAGATAAAATTAAACACCCCCGATTACACACCACTTTGAAATATCCTGGCCCGTGATCAATGTGATCCCTTATTTCAGAGCAACCTTGAAAAGATTTTTGGATTTCACACATTTGCACACACTCACACACACACACACACGCACACATTTGCACACTCAGAGAGAGAGACAGAGAGAGAGAGAAGGAGAATCACTCACAGACACACACATTCACACTCACACATACACATATATAGATTTCAAATGCAACATCTTGCAATAGAGCCCCAAATTGTTGCTAATGAAACGTGATGGTTCTGAGAGACAGCAAAAAAGGCAACAGGCTCTTCAGGTCTCGCCGTGCCCCATTTGTGAAATCTAAGGGATGCTGCTCTTCATGCATTGTGATCAAAGCCTCCTTAACATTCTTTTGCAAACACTCAAGATGCATTCTGTATGCTGTGAATCATTGAGGAGTGGCATTAAAAAATTACAGGACTCATTTGTTAGAGGCGATAACGAAAGCAGCGGGTGAAAGCTGACCTGGCATGTCCAGCCATGGGGATGCCGTTTGTGCCACTTCTGCCACATATGTGGGACCATTTTTTTTTCCTGCTGGCATTTGGCTGGCTCCTCGTTCACACAACCAGAGTCTGCCAGCTGCCCTTAGTCAGCCATAGAGGACATAGAGGCGCCTGGTCTTAGATGAGCTGTAATAAAAGCAATTGGACGGCAGATCAGAGAGAGAGTATCACCAGCACCCCTGTTGGAAGGACAGCAGTCCCTACTCTCTGAGTCAGACTTTGAGCACGAGGGCTGTCTTGCCCTCCAGTGCAGCAAAATGTGAGGGCAAGGCGGATGGGTGAAGCAAGGCAAAGCGGGTGAGTTTGGTTAAGGTGAACCAGGGAGCACAGTGATGTGCCGCTGAGGGGAGCAGAGAGGAGAAGACGGAGGAGCGATCCCTCTGTCCCACTTATTTGTTGTCTATGCACATGGGGCTCCTTGCATGCTCCATACCCTGTGCCTCTCAGTAGGCCTGTGCCACAACCTGTTGTCGCATCCTGCCATGTGGATGAACCAGAGTCAAGCGCCAAGACCAGAGCGAGCCATCTGATTGGCTGGAACTAGAACCTTTAATGTTGCACCACTCGTTCCCTTAAACTCTGCCACACCCCAATACGGGTCCAGAGCCTCCATCCTCAGAAATCATCTGGAATGCTTCTTATATAAGGCATGGATAATGAATGAAAAAAAAAGAAAATGAGGAAGAGTAAGGGAGTGAGCTTTTCAAGAAATGTCCATGGGGTAAATCGCAAACCAAAAATGCATCAAAAGATGAAAATGCATCAGATTCCAGGCAGGGTGGCTCCCTCCCTCCCTTTGCACATGCGGGTGAACATCAAACACCAATACCCTATGACGAAGGGCAACCACTGAGAGAACCAGAAAAAGCAAAGGACTACAGCTCTGGGAATGGGGGGAAGGTGGTGGAAAGAAAGGGGTGGGAGATCTTGGGTTTGACATGCAAACCAAGAGTCCATTGCTGAGAGAGTGGGGGGGGGGGGGGGGGGGGG
>JAGFZM010002149.1:262401-279478 GCA_017657215.1 Limnothrissa miodon | reverse complement strand
GTCGGTGGGGAGGGGGGGGGGGGAGGGGGGGGGGCTGAGGGAGTGGGTGGGGGGGGGGGGGGGGGGGGGCGTTGTGCTACCACATCCGACACAGGGGTAACAGCAGAGCTAGGGGTTGAAAAGAGAAACCCGGAGTGGTACGTCCCCTGACAAGCAGGCTGGCTGACATTGAAACTACATCAGCAACCATCATGAGTGCTTGTACATGTTCTTACATCAGAACTCATTCATGTTACCAGTAGTTAAAAGACCTTTCCTGCTCTTGCTCTCTGAGTGATCTGTTTGGGGTAACATCTAGGCATTATGTGATATAGTATAAATCAAAAGCCCAAAAAAAAGACCATATAATATAGATGACACAACTTTGTCTGTCTTGCTAGCAGATGACTCCTTCATCTCTTTGATGGCCTCATTACAACAACCTCTCAGCCATCAGCCTGAATGTGTGTCTTGCCATCACTCTCATTATACAGACTTTCTGGTTTTAGACCGAGTGCCAAGACTCTCAAAGACTCACCCTCATCCACACAAACAGTCCTCCTTGGAATGGGATGAATTGGAGCAAGGAGAGGGGATGAGAGGCAGAAGGCGCCACCACAGCTGCAGCCTCCAGTCTTTATCTGCAGGAGGTGTGCAGGCTGGAGCAAGCTAGGCAGGGAGTGCCTCCATCCATCCATTGCAATGGTCCAGGAGAAAGCCAGCATCGAGGCTTTCAATGAGGGTAAGGAACAGGGGCTGCAAAAAGGCCAGGGAGAAGCTGGGATTGGGGACTTGGGGAGCCACCTGCCCGTTGGGGGACTGTTGGACTGAATGAGAGCCCAGATTAAGGGGCCAATGTGGGGGGAGTCATGGTGGGCAGCAAAGGGAGGACAAGTAAAGTAGATGAGAAGGAGAGATTGGGAAGGGAGAAGGGGTTTGCTCTGCTTGTGATGGAGGTAGTGGGGGTTCAAGGGAGGTGGAGGGGTGAGGGGGGTGATGGGTGTGGGGGGTTGGATAGTGTGGTAGAGTTATTGGCAGTGAGTGGATGAAAAGGAACCAAAGTCAGAGAGACACTGCGCCACCAGTTTGACCTAGGGAGGATGGAGAGAGACTGGAATCCAATTAAAATTGCACCCCATCGTCTCAGCCATCACCAGAAAGCACTGGGCACCACCAGCTCCACTAGCATAGCCGCCCCCTGCATGCGTGGCTGATGCAAGAGCGCACCAGCCTGCCATTCTCCTTTTTAATTTGCCAAGCGGCAGGGAGCGTTTGGGATGTGGAAGTCATGTGGTGGGGCCGACAAAGGGAGGTTCCGGCCCACTCCACCTGCAGGTGACGATGTGTCATGCTCCACAAGCACATACACACACAAACCGGCCCCACCCAGTTCCATACCACTGAGGAAACGCTAAAAGAACACATTGCTAAAGCGCCACCGCCATAGCTACATCATTACGCTATTGGCGAAGATGCAGCTCATTCTGGTATATGACTGACAGTGATATATCCGACCAAACAAAAGCGAGTTTCGCCCTTGTTGCTAGGCAGAGGAGCGCCAAGCTGCTGGTAGCAACATTCTGGGTGGAGCAAAGGTTCCGCCATTTCATGTCAGTGACGACATTAAGAAGAACAGGCAATGGTGTGGTTGGCCAGCTATTTATGGTAGGCTAGGCTGCCATTGCTTTTCCACTGGATGGAATATAGACTTCAGACTTCGCTGGAAAGATTGTAAGTATTAAGGGGCGGGCAGAACAGAAATTCATTTCAGGGCATTCAGCTCCATTTCAGCCCCTCAAATGCGCACATGGCCTCTAAGCTTGCATAAGAGATGAAATTGTGTACTAGATTGCTCCGCCACAGAAAAAGATATGTTTATGCTGGGGAAATTGATGTATGCACTAAAATCTGTGTAGGATGCCTAAAAACCTCTGTTAGGGGAGTTAGCTGCTCATGCCACAGATGCTCAAGTCATGTATTGCAATGCAATACAATGTGCATCTGTGCATCACCCATCAAGTTAAAATGAGGCTGTCAACATAAGGAGTAGTCCACGAGCATTAAAGGAGATAGTGGGTGAAGGTGTGTGTGAAATGAGTCTGGACTCAACAACTAAACAAATTCGCTTTTTGCCCTGCAGAGCTCTGTGGTGAGTCATTTGTAATGTCTTACTCATCTTAAGGGAGATTCGAAAGTGTCCTCACAAGCAGCCCAATGCTAAATGCATTACAGATGCAGCATCATTTGCCATGTCTGTCCAAATCCCTTAACCCCTAACCCCCCCCCCCCCCCCCCCCACCACCACCACCACCACCACCACCATTCCCCTCTCAAAGAACAGGGTTCCCTGATATAAGCAATAATGAAAAACAACAAAAACATCAGTTGGTGGCAAAGTGGGCACTGACCCCAGTTTAAAGCACACTATAAGGGAAATATAGTGGATTGCATTCCCCACCAGAGCACTACTTGGTGCAGATGATCTGATAAGGTTCTGTCGGATTTTATGTTGTTTAGGAATTCCTAACCCTCTATCTCCCCACCATCTCTGCCTCAAAGCCTCAACTCAAGTCCACTGATCTCAAGTCCATGGTTTATCCAGAACAGCCCAAGACACAACCAATAACACCCCAATCTCTTATTATCTACTCTGAATCAAACACAAAGCAATGTATGCCATTTTCCAGGGAGAGAAAAGACATCAAGTGTACTGCACCAGGCTCAGCCGGCCAGGGCTGAGGCGGCAAGCTTAATCGTATACACTTGCTCCATATGCGGAGAGTCTCAGGCTAACCCATCCAAACTGGCCGGGATGGCAGCGGGCAGATCTGAGGGATAGATTTCCAAACAGATGGCCTCCGCCTTTAAAGTACTTCCCATTTATTTCCCTCAGCTGACATTAAGGCCAAGCGATCCAATTCGGCTGAAATCAGAGAGGCCTTTCAGAACTATGCATCAAATGGTCCAGTGTATGAAAAATACGTATGTGAAGAACAAGACTGCCTAGGAGGCTATGGCAAATCTATTGTGTAGTTTTGGCATGTTATTATAAATACTTCATATCTGTTTTTGTTTTAAATAGAAAGCAGTGATGTAGTGACAAGACAAGCATATTTGCTAGGCTGTGAAGTCACCATCAGGTTTGATGAAAGAGAAGAATATTCTATTAGTTAGCAAATAAATTGAAATGATTATTCTGTATGAAAAGTATAAATCACTTCAAATTTGTATAATATACTCTCTGTCTTGCAGTGAATTTCAGACATGATATATAGATAATGTGTTGAAAAAACACCAAAGCTACAGATTAAATAAAGCACATAAAGTTTTGCACTACATTTACTGCTGTTGAGGAAAGATATTTCATACCAAGAGTTTCACAATCTCACTATCTAGACCTACTGCACAATATAGACCAATGATATCAGCACACTTAGTCATTAGGCTATTTCTAGGATGACCTCTCTCTCCTTGCTCTCGCAACTTGTCAGAACAAAAAAACGCCACAAGTGTAGAGAACATCCGAAATATTAATACTCTCTGTAGAAGTTCGGGGATGTGTAATTAAGTTAATCAGAAAAAGGCTAAAGCTGTGTGTAGTTGCCATGCAGATTCCATGTTCCCTTTGCAGATATTCTTTGTTATGAGTTACGGCTTTAACACAGGCTCTTGTAACACAGTTCTCACACCCGGCTCCTCCTAGTTCATTGCCTAGTTCATTAGCTTTAGCTGCATGTCCCTAAAATTGTTTTGAGGGTCCTGTCTGCAGTAGAGCAATATAAATATGAATTAACTGGAAATTAGGTCAGTGTGCATCTTTTGATGCTGGTCCCCATGTGGTCAGCAAATTTGAGTAGGCTTATTTCTCCAGCTAAACGAGTCACGTGCAATGTTGCATGTCTTGCTTCCCACAAATCAGAAATACACACCCTAGTTAGCTGTAGTGAATTCTATGGTAACTTATTTTTTAGCACTGCTTTTTAAGTTAACTGTAATGATTTATGCTAGAGGCACAGTCCCTGGCACTGGGAATTGAGTGTGTAAACTATGAATGAGCTGCAATAACCATCTGAGCTGAAATGGACCCTTTTATGTGTAATATAGGCTGGTCATTGGTGGCATTATATTCACAAATGCACATCAACATAAAGCAATTGGCACCGGGCATTGGCATGACAAATTCAAATGGATCTGTCCTAGATTGTTATGTAACTGCATCCTTTCTCACAGTGTGAATATTCATTTTTTAGAACACCAGTGACAAAGGAATTACACATCATCAGATGACTTCCTGGGAAAGACTTCAAGGATCATCTCATATAAGTATAGGCTCAGCTGTAAAAATATATATGTATATATTGTCCTGTTCAGTCCCCTCACTGAAAACGATACATCTCTTATTGTAACTGCCAGTTTTTTAAATAATTAGAAAAAAAGAATAATGTAACGTTTGACTAGTCTATGCCATTTGGTGCAATGTCAATTCCAATACAGGAGGAACACTAATTCTTACACTAATATTAGTTAAATTACGTAGTTAGACTATTTTCATTCCATATATGACCTCATTTTCCTAACTGCAATGTTTGCAATCATTATTATACAATCGCACATCTGTACGTATCAGGTGATGATGACACGCAAGCTCAACACGGCCCCTAACGCTCCGAGGCCACACAAAAAGAACATACAATGCATAGACCTGAGACGAATTTGAAAATAGCCTACCACATCAAATAGATTCACACTAATAACACTTGTGTTTTGACTGATAAGGTGGACAGAGTATGGTTATAATTTTCATGGAATATGAGAAGGCGCACATTCGTTTAGGTTGGTCGTATCGGCTGGCCAGTATAATAAATAGCCTACCCAAAAGAAAACAAGTTCAAAGAGCCTGCAAGTTGCCAGATTCAAAGGAAGGGTTGGAGTTCAACGATGAAGGTGGAATCTGAATAGGACACTGCTCTCGCAGACTATCGCATAAAATTAGGAAGAATCGTTGCCCTTAAGCTGGTTCACGTGAATAACATTGCGCTGGATTCACAGGTATATTGAGGTACATGCTGGAGATGTCATTTTTACGGGTGCATGATGCACTGTATTGTATATTATTTTTTTCTGAATAATGATTTGACATAATTTTAATGTTTATATTCCCTTAAAATAGTTCTCAGGTAATGCATGCAGGTAAAGTTGCACATTGCCTTTACGGAGTTGGGCGAATTTCTGTGCACTAAAGTCATCACACAGACCCGGTAAAAAGTCAGCAGATATTCGGGTCAGGTGTATTTGATCCTAGACATAGGCTAGGTGTCCATTAAAATCAATAGGCCTACCAGTAGTTCAACCAGCTGATGGCCCAGATATGGTGATCATGCGCACTGGAAAAGAACTTATGGAGGATATGAGCTTCCTTTCTCTGTACTTGTGAGCGAGGTCAAGCTTAACAATTACCTGCAACCCGGTTGCCCCACGTTGAAGAACAAAATCGTTGCTAAAACAACCCCGCAAGTGTGTGTGTGTGTGTGTGTGTGTGTGTGTGTGTGTGTGTGTGTGTGAGAGAGAGAGAGAGAGAGAGAGAGAGAGAGAGAGAGAGTGAGAGAGGGAGAGGCAAGATGTAATAAAATCTTCAAATATACTGCCATACAGCTGAAACAAACAGGGCTCTTAATCTGGGCGTCGTCCCTATGCAAGGCTACTACTACCGCACGTTCTTTAAGAATGCATTGGGTTTAATCACACACGGCCTGATCAAAGAGAATGGAGACACTTTAATGAAATATTGAATGCATAATTAATGTTACAGTATATACAGTAGAATTTTAATTAAACATTTTAATTCTTATCAAGTAGACTGTATATTGGCTTCTCAACCGATCCAAAAAGAGCTGCAGAGAAATATATCCATGTATAGACTATTAAAAGAAAGAAAAAAGACTAGAGCATCTTGGGAAAAAGCATCAGAAGGCATGCCTGCCCCACTCTATGTTGGGTGAAAATAGCTAGGCCTCACCGGGTCCCGTGATTCAAACTACTTTTATATGATGTTTAATTAGATTTTTTTAAATAATAAATTAATGCATGGTATCCTAAATAGGTTACCTTTGAAATAGGTTATTATTCAACAAGAATTAGACATAAATAACAGTTTTTTACAATGTGATAGGCGTCCAAATTTTACAGAAAGAAAGAAAAAATGTTCACAGCTTTCTAAACAACTCTTGACTTTTAAACATCACATCATAGAACAATAATTGTACGCTTCCCTTGATTCAAGAACTTTAACCACTAGTTAATAGAATGTATTCTACTTTAATCTTTTGTCTAAAATATTTTGGGCAGAAACATGTCTCATATTTGCAACAGATTACATTGTTTGTATAATGATACAGATGTACTTGTGTATATTTTCTTTCTGAATCACTAGACGGGACACTCGTTGCATATGCTATAATGCCAACTGCGCACACCACAACACTGAAATAGCGCCATTTACAACATTCAAAGCTTACACCCACAACTTTCACTATATCATAAATATGTCTTATGACTCATATTTGGGATACATGTAGCTCATGTAGGCTACCCTAAGAATAGCTCCAAGACTAGAAGTCTGTATTAGGCTTACGACATATCTTCATTACACTGTTTTAGCGAGAAACTGTCCACGCCACTGTGACAGGTATACCAGCCGTTAACAATGCTCTTCTGAAAAGGGGAACTATTTGCAAAAGTCCTGTGTCCTTGAGCGAAATTGTGGCTCGGCTGTGTACACGGGTATTGTGTGGGCTCGGGCCTGTAATTGCTCCGTTGTATCAACAAAGGGTCCAAGAGGGACTGTGACCTATGCGTAGAGTAGTCCAAACTGCTGTCAAACGTGTGATGGAAACGTGACCTCAGAGACGTGTCGTTGCGAATCTCAGGGGAGAGGGACCCTTGCGATGAGGCAGGTGGTGGAGCCCGCGTCATGGAGGGAGGGGAGGACACGTCTTGGCGCTCAGATGTAGGAGACCTTGCCTCGGCAAGGTGTTCCCCATCTTCCAAGCGCCCCTCGTTGGATTTGGACATGTAGGCCTTGCAATGGAGTTTCATATGTTTGCGTAGAGAGCTGGGATGAGTGTAACATTTTTCACATCCTCTGACTTTGCAAGTGTAGGGCTTATCGCTGGAGTGCACATGAGAATGCTTCTTCCGGTCGCTGCTGTTTGCAAATCTCCGATTGCAGCCCTCATACTCGCATTTAAACGGTTTTTCACCTAAACGTGCAGAAGGGGGAGAAATTTCCGCTTAATACGAGGGACATGTCTAGTTAACCAAAAGAACAATGTGACTGACTTTACTTGCGGAAATGGAATATGGCATTTTCATCTGACATGTACATTTAATCTTTAATCAGTGCATGTGCCTTTCGTGGAGTTAGGCCTGATTCGACACATTGACACACTGTGGCCATCTATTTTATCACGCGTGACCTGCTTTTCCAGCTTCATAAACACTTTGTAGGCTAAAGTTCACAAAAACGGATACATATTCAGGGATATTGAAGAAACAGATTAGTACAAGACCCAATTTCGCAAGTGGCAATACTGCCTAAAACAGTCAAAGAAAATATTTGCCTATATACACTCAAGACACTTTCATTGTAGAGATCAATTCCACAGAATTTCATCACTAACGAACGTTTTTATTTCTAAATAAACGTATTACTTCAGCAAACATTACTTCACTGCTTAATAGCAAGACATATTGTTTAGGCTAGTTAAAAATCACTGAAAGAATGAAAACCTGATACATGTTTTCTACAAGCTTGCCTATGATTATCGAGTTATTTCAAATTTTTAGTTAGGCAATAATTTATCTGGTTCTACAAGTTGATTTATCATGAACTGCACGTTTAACAATAAAATTGGTCCGTTATTTTGATGGACGATGCTCAGAAATCACGCTTTATGTTTTAGCTCAGTAGGCTATACATTCAAATAAAATAGTGTCGCCATATACTGAACGAATATTAACATTTTCACAATTAATTAAATACATTGTCATTCGCATGTTTTAAAGGAGAAAGTGTGACGTGTGCACTTCGTAGCGTAGCTTATTCGGCTGCTGAGTTTGCAGCATGGGTCCTGCGCGAGCGCAGAGTAATAATCCTTCCTACTGAGGTTGCAACTGCGCGCCGCGTAAAGACTACGTCACAACTCTCTGGTGTCCCGGCAGTTATTTATTTATTTCTCAACATGAATGAGAATGAGAGGCACCCAAACAACTGGCCCAAAGAGATGCTTAGTTTTCTCTGTGCATATCAGTTGCTGTCCTTAGCATAACTAGCCCTACACCAATATGTTGGACACTGTAATCTCAACAATTCTCACAAGCCACCTCTCCAATTAATAATAATACATAACATGATCAAATAGGCTACGGAAGAGTATTACAATAATTCAGAATTGATTAGCTTGAAGTTGCAAGAAATTGTGGATGATTTTTACATTTACTACAAGTAAAAGAGTGTCTAAATAATTATTTCTATACATCCAATTCAGTGGTTTGTAAGCAATGTGATAAGATATTATTTAAAGTCTGCTGAAAATTACCGTTTCTAAACCAAATTAACCTCCTTAGATAATACTATTTAAACAAACTAAGAGTGAAGACGACAGCGTATTTTTGGTTAAAGTTGTGTATTTCTTTCTTTTTTTATTTTTTATTACAAAAAGTTATGTACGAAATAGTACAGGTAGCCAATACACTAATTAAAGAATGGTAAAAGCAAGTCACAACAAGGAGTGGGTAATTATTTGTGGGTAATTATTATTATGCTTATAGACTTATAAAATACTAATTGTAAACATGATCAGTATAATTCTATTGCTAACCAACGATTAGTAGCCTATCTCTTCAACAGGTAATATAATACATTGGCACCAACCTGTATGTGTTCTCTTGTGAATCTTCAGATTTTCTGATCTTGCGAAAACTTTTTCACATCCGTGGAAGGGGCAGGGGAAGGGCTTTTCCCCAGTGTGGACTCTTACATGGTTCACCAGCTTGTATTTGGCTTTAAATGGCTTACTGTCCCGTGGACAGTTTTCCCAGTGACAAACGTATTCGGTCTGTTCTGGTCCGCCAACATGCTCCACCGTGACATGGGTGACAAGTTCATACATGGTCCCAAAAGTCCTGGCACAGGGCTGTTTCCCGCCCCCCAATTGGCCGTCACTCCATTTGCACACCAGCTCGTTGTTGGGATTTTGCCTGGAGCACCTGAGGAAGGCGTCGCCTCCCCCTCGCTGCACAGCCATGTTCAACGGTTTGTAGAGTCCCAGAAATTGGGTGACAAGTTGTTGGCCGTTGCCCCTCGGGCCGCTGATCGTTTGGCCGTAAGGGTGAACCCTCGAGAGAATATCGCCAGAAAGTCCCAGCATTACTTGGCTGCTAAAATCACGAGCCGTGTCAGAGGAACCGTTGGCCTGTTCGTGGTATGCGGTGAAAAAAGCGTGGCTTCTGCCATCCCTATAGCTGGGAAGGTCACGGTACCTTCCAGTCGTGCCATGCTGGTTAGATCTTGATGCCAGTTGATCTGTGACTGGTGGCATGCTTGGTCCTGACAGATTTGTCCCAATAATAATGCCCCTAGGACTGGGTTCTAACCGGTGGCTGTTGTATCCCGTGTCTGAAAGATGGGGAACCGAATGGTCAACATATGCACGGGCCCTCGTCTCAGGGTAGTCTCGCAGATTGTGCGAGGGGCAGAGTTTTAAGGAACTGCCGGTGGGGTGCCCCATGTGCTCCCCTGCCAAAGGTGGCAGCACCACGCTGGGTTCAGTATTGCTCTCCCCGGGGTTGACGCAAGAAAGAGGGCAGCCACTAAACCTCGACAGGCTTGTCATGTTTTGTTGTGAGTTTGGCTGTGAGGTTGCAAAATCAACCAACCTTTAAGTTCAGGATTTACCTAGAAACCTTGTCCCCATTTCCCCTGCTGAATATCATCATCTGCATGTGAAATTCTTGGCCGTGAACATCGCAGGCGCAGGAATCAGACACAAGCTCGTTAAAGTTGGTGTGAGTCCCATGCCGTTCACTTTGCCCTCTTGATTTGTGGCAATAACCGTGGTAGTAAAAATGCTTCGAAGCAGGCCATGCTGCAATATAAAAGCACAGCAGGCAAAGCTGCTTTTAAAAACGGGCGCTTTGGGATTGGTTGGAATGCGCTATGATTGACAGCAACTGGGTTTGTTTTAAAAGGGACACGCAGGCGTTCACCGCAGGACTCCGTTTTCAAATATCGCAGAGAAAACGCTTTGATATATGCCGCGTATGTACTACCAAACACTGGTCTGTCTTTGACTTATATCTCATTACAACTAGCAAACATCTCAAAATCGAACATTCCAAAGTTTATGCGGTAGTATTTATGTCCGTGTAAAGAGTTAGGAGACACTGTCCTGAGAACGTCACCTGTTGGTGACAAAGAATACACATATCGTTCAGTTTTGTGTGTTATAGCCCACCTCTTGCAAAACACCACTGCATAATCTGTTCGAAAACTGAATATTCATATTAGGTATACATTTATCGTATTTTTATATGAATATGTGTAAGCTAGACTTGTAATGACAGACGTGTTATGAAAGTTTACGCCTATGTTCGAATCTCGTCTAATAATAGTAATAATAAAAAAAAAAACAGCAAGTGCATTTTTTAGACGCGGCAGCAGTTTTCTGTCATTTTTCGCATTTGTTGTAGCCCCCTGTTAGGAGGTGCCAGCGCTCTTCATCCTAGACCGTGCTGACTTCACCAACTGTTGGCCGATGCTGTCCACTGGAAGGTTGGAATTATAAACAGATATTACAACCACGTCTGTGGTCATTCAAGGTCATTTTAACGGTAGCCTATTATTCTTTTACACAAAACAGATGACGGTTTCGTCAAGAATAAGTGATGTAACCTATCATTAAATTTAACGTCAGGTATGACATGACAGGCCAATCAAAAAGACGATATATAATACAGACATCAACTGCTTTATCAGCGAACGCTCATCGATGCAGAAAATTGCTCAGGTTACCAGGATATGCACTTTTGAGATGTTATTGTTCCCAATGAAAACCCTGCTAAAAACTTAAACGCCCTATTTAATGATTTCATCCAGTAGTCTTTTCTAAAAGAGGACATTATTGTTCAGTGTGAGTCCATTGTTATGTTGTATATTCCTCTTTAAATCTGGGATGAAAAATGAATCTGGAAATAGTTTATTGGAGTTCTTAGACTTGGTTGGTTCATGGTTCCAGATGGGTGAGTGAGTACTGTGGTATTTTATGCCACTCTCCTACGAGTCATTTCTTTTCTGCAGTAGAAATAAAAATCAAATACCTATGACGAGTTTATTCATACAGGTCATACTGTAAAGTAACCTCCAAGATGTATTACTAATTATCTTTTCATTTGTTGTTTTATTTTTTCAGTGTGGTGGGGTGTTTTGTGGATTTCCCCATACTTTCCCCTGTGCAAATATCTGGATAAAGGATAAAGGGTCAGTTTCATTTCAAAGATAAAATGTCTTCCACCAGTATTGTATGACTAATATCATGGACTGTTAGCTGTACTCCGAGGGAGGGGTTTGCATGGGAGTGTCTGAAAGAGTGTAATACACATAAACACAGACTGCAGCAGATTAAGAGGAGAACTGAAAATATATTTTTGTGAGCACACTGTATTTATATGAAGATCTGACACCTGTGAAATACGAATGAGTACGAATCTGGAGTAAAGAAACTCTTTAGTCATTTATAATTAGAGTACATGTCTTTGCCTTTGTAGATGTCTTTGCACATGCATTACCATTTTCATTTATCAACAAAAATGCACAGACATGTTTTACTTTTGATGTTTTTTTATTTGCTTTGTGTGGTTTGGTGTCAAAAACAACACTTTTAAAACTTCATGAATAAAGTGTATTTTCATGAACAGATCAGAAACTCACAGCCTGCAAATATACTAAACGGGTCTGATCCTGATCATATATATTCAAAAACATCTACCCTGGACAAATAAAGAAATTAATTATGTCATCGGTTACTCATACTTTTCTTTACAGATCAACGAAACAGATAGAAAACATTTTACATCACAAAAAAGAAAATACACTACACTATACTACACTACACTACATCTGAACATGACAAAAAAAGTAATTATAGGCCTAAAAGTAAATCCATTGTGTTTCTTATTTGAACACACCTGTTCTGTTCTTGTGCAGCAAACCATATTTACTACCACAGGATAAGCCCATCAAGTCAAATTAAATGAAATAGCTCCTTGCCAACTTACATTTTTATCTAGCAGCAGTATATAGTGTAACTGCATTTCCACCCAAGCGACACAAGACACACGACAAAATTCAGTTTTTTTTGTTTTTGTTTTTGTTTTCAATGATAAAATACCAAGCACAGACAATACCGCTTTTTCTTATAGGCAGAGCTCTAATTAATGTCCACGCTCATGGCTTAGAACGGTAGCAATAACCACTGGTGACCTTAATGACTACTGTTTTGTCTAATACAGGACAATAATATCACAGAAATGGTGCTATTAATCTGACATCCAGAGCGCAGCATGTACATCGACAACAAAAAGTCAAACTAGTGGTCAAGGTTTTATAACACTGCTGTCTTTGCTATAATTGCACATGA
Source organism: Limnothrissa miodon (assembly GCA_017657215.1). Lineage (NCBI taxonomy): Eukaryota > Metazoa > Chordata > Actinopteri > Clupeiformes > Clupeidae > Limnothrissa > Limnothrissa miodon. The sequence goes on along the minus strand of JAGFZM010002149.1, from coordinate 266,804 downwards.
TCAAGAAATGCAACATTGATGTGTTATGTGACAGTTTATCAGTGCATACTTGATGCAAGTAAACCCTGGACAACATAGTAATGTTATAATATGACCTGAGAGTTATCTAAGAGACCACTGAGCCAGTTTGCACTGGAGTCAAAATGGAATCTATCCATCTTAAAGTACTTTTAAGTACTGTTGATATATTCAGAGCGAAAAAGTCAAAAGAACAGAAAAACAAAATGCGAGTCCTTCTTACTTGACCCTGCATCACTGTGCATGGAGCATGAACAGATGCAATGGTGAGTTGTATCCTCTCTTGCTCATGTTGAGCTGTCTGCAAATAAAAAAGAAAAGAGATCTTTGCCAATGCAAATCAACATTCAAAATTTTTGTAATATAAATATAAATGCAAAAAAATGTGAAGATTAAGTTTACTAAATATATGTGTGTGTGTGTGTGTGTGTGTGTGTGTGTGTGTGTCTGTGTGTGTGTTTGCGCATGTGCACAAGTGTTCGTGTGTGTGTACTCATGACCATCCATTTGCACATGCATTTCCTTGTATGTGTGTGTATTTTCCAGTGTGTGTGTGTGTGTGTGTGTTGATGCACACATGTGGGCACATGTGTATTAAAAAATGGCATATTGAAAAAAGGCATAGACCAGTAAACAAATACAATCTCTGACTGAAACCGTCAGCGACCGATACACACATGCTATTGGATCAACCACACACATGCTATTGGATCACCACTGACGCTGCCATTGCTGTCAAACTTACACCAGAATCTCGGAAAGCCATGAAAAAACACAGCCCACACTCACACACACACACAAACACACACACACACACACTTCACCATTCCACGACCATTCACCAACTCAAACGCAGGGTCTGCCAATCTTCTTCAGCCACCAAAATGTTCAAACTCTCCCCTTAAACATGGCGCCATTACCATGCAAAGGTGAATGGCTCACAGGTTGGTGTAATAATATGAGCACTACTGGCCTACATGACAGCTTAGGCATGCATGACTTACTGACACCAAAGAAGCTTACACTAAACCCTGAGAGGTATATATTAAAGGCAGGTGCCTTGAGCAGAGATGTGTTGTCAGTCTGGGCAAAACAATGCTGCACAGGTCAACAAAACAAGACCTTGCTTTCAAAGGACAGCAAATATCATGTTCACATTCCAACTGACCCATTGGTCACATATACTGCAGGCTTTTCTGAAGCAATATCCTTTCATTTTCGTTTTAGGGAAAAAGACTTACTTCACTGAAATATACGCCAAAGCAGGCTGGTTTACATCTTAAGACATCTTAATGTAGCCTGAAGCATTATATATGCTACAAAATGCAAAGAAATATTCTCTCAAAAATGTGCTTTTTGACAAAGAAGGCTATAACGACAACTTTAATTTTTGGCTATATTTTAGTGTAACTACTCAAGAAAATAACTTATGAGATACCTAAATCAACTATCGCCAATTAAAAAATAATATGGACCCCTCAAAAATATTCATTAGACGCAATTCTGTTTCTGTATTGTCTCACTCAGACAAAACTGCAAGAAAAAACTATAGTTTAAAAATGTCAGCTCAAAATCTCCAGCTCAGACTCTCTACAGGTGTGCCATTCTCCCTAGATTCACTATTCTGACCCTGCCCTTGATGGCTGAACACGATGCTTTCCTCTCTCTGGGAATTATTGGGTTAACGCTTGAAAGAAGTCGAACAGAACTTGTGAGTGTACCGCTCGACACACACCAGCGCAATGCCACAAGGTGTTGTATTAAAACCATAAAATACAATGACTCAAAATAACGTCATAAGGTGCACAACTCTAACAAAATACTATGACGGTGCAAGGTCTCTAAATTCGTTTACAAGTGAACGGACAGTTTAAGGCTGTATGTTCGTTTAAACGCAGCTTTAATGTTTTCAGTAAAATGCAAGGCTACTTATCTAAGGCAAAGATCAGAATTTCTATCGAGAAGTAGTACAGTAGATTACTTACAAAGTGTATCAAGCAAATTAGTTGAAGCACAAGAAAAAGTGTTTCTGTATTTTAGCGCAACATTGTAGTGTGATACAGTGAGTCTGGTTAGATATTAATATCAAGAGGTTCCTCGTAAGAGGGTTTGTGCGCATGCCCGGGACTCAAGGATCGTTATTGAGCCCACGGCACGATTTCTATCCACCTACATTAATCAGATATGAGGATACACAACATTAAATCAAATTATACATGAAAATCACAGCAAACACACACACATATTGAATGTTTACGTAAGGGTAAATCAAATATACACATCTTGGAATTATTCTTTGAAAATACGTTAGAGAAGACAATGTCATACAGGCCAACACATAGGGCATTTGATAACCAGACTTTGAATGTTATTTTAGGTTAGGCTATAACCTAGGCTATTTGAAAAGTAGTGTTTTCTGCATGATTGTACAATGCCAAACATTCTGTGCATATACCTTCTAAGTCATTTGAAAATATTTAAAATAGGCTACTTTAGGTAGGCCTTCACTAAGAGTTACATGGCAAATGATGTATAAATACGTCTGGTTTGCTTAAAATTATATGAACAAAATCTATCACAAAAACGAAATATTGAGATTATTATGATTTAAAAGGAGAACGTTTTTCAAAACTCGCCATGAATATTTGAAGCGACAAATTTCTATTTTAATGAATGAGTTGCCACTACATATTTACATATAGGCTATATATATAACAGCAATATATGCTATATATATAGTCTAAATTACTGTTATTGCTATATGCTGCGTAAATAATGGTACTAGTTTCTACATATTTCTAAGTTTCATTGGGGACCACGGTAGGAAAGTCTAACTGAAGGTCCTACAAGAGTGTGGGGCCTTTCGTGTAACATAGGTTGCAAAACTCCAAAAAGCCAAAGGTAGAAACATTCGGGGGGACTCTTTTACTCTGTACCTGCCATTTGAAGTAGTACTAAGAGGGAATTGATTATATTTACATGCAGGATCAGCCTAGCTTATATATAATGAAAAATTATAAACAGCTCACTAGCCTTGGTCACTAACAAAGTGGCGCATTCTATCGCAATACATCAAACTTTTTCCAGTGGTGTGCAACAGTTGCAGAAGATTATCCATATGAATTAATACTTACATTACGTATAAACAGTGAGTTTATACTTCAAGCTGCAGATAATGGTGCTTGGGGACCCTCATGCGCAAGTATCTTAAGGCTAATTGTTATGTGTCCATATTCTCACTATGAACACACCATATATAATAACCTAACCGCGTCCTTTGCTTTCAACGGCCCAATAAAATATCTCAAGGGAGAACAGAGGAAAGTTAACAACCCGTCACTTGTGAAAGTTTACAAAGGTCGCCATAAATTTCGACTCAAACTCAAAGGCAGACCAGCAAATGCTCCGCGACCTAATAGAGAGAATATATTTACTTCATAGTATGTTTGTGTGTGTGTGTGAGTGTGCGTGTGTGTGCGCGCCAACGTTGTCTGCGTGAGCGTGTGCGTGAGCATGAGTGTGTGTGTGTGTGTCTGTGTGTGTGTGTATTTGAGAGAAGAGAGAGCGCTTGCTTGTGCGAGAGAGAAAGAGGGAGAGAACTGGTCTACAATACTATTTCCTTACGACACAATTGGACAGCAGTGATCTAGGAGAATATCCAAGATGTGTATTTTCTGCAAAAGCAAATGACTGAAGCAAACACCTTCTCAATGTCAATTAAAAACGAAAGGCAAAACACAGGCCTACTCAAAACATATTTCCACAAATGTGATGCGGTAGTACAAACACATTCATCCAAAGCACCCAGTCAAATTATTCTACAATTTTAGACACCTTAAAAATTATTACATAAAAACCCAAACTCACCTTAGAATTCATTGCAATATTTTATCGAAGGGTGTGCATGTAAGACTCAAAGCGGGCCCAGTTCAGGGCTGACGCGGAGTGAGGGGCTGATTTTGAGATTTTTCTTTTTGAAATGTCTAAAATAAAAAAATGTGAGCTCCTTCCTGAGACAGATTGGGGGTAGGGGGTATAGTGAAAAGGCTTGGTGTTATAAAGCGCCGCTTGAAGCACTCAGCGTCTCTGAACTTGATCAGATTGTATGTGTCCTGCAGCGAGTCAGCGGCAACCCTGTGAAACTTGCTCTATAGCATGGTTTTGGAGGGAAGGGGGGAGTGGGGGCTATGAAAAATCTCACTATATTCCAAGTACTGCCACTTTTCTTTTGGTCTTCTATTCATCTACCCCACTCTCACACCCTGTAGTGCTTTAGAAATCTTAGGAAATCGGTCAGGACCGTTTATAAACTATAGGCCAATGTGGTTGGGCAAAAACAATAATAATAATAATAATAATAATAATAATAATAATAATAATAATAA
>JAGFZM010002149.1:239826-262391 GCA_017657215.1 Limnothrissa miodon | reverse complement strand
AATAATAATAATAATAATAATAATAATAATAATAATAATAATAATAATAAGCTAATGTCCATATCATGGTCATGAAATCTTCTGCTTGTTATTATTATGTTATCAATTGTTACGAGAACAGTGTAGATAGATAGATAGATAGATAGATAGATAGATAGATATAATCATGTTAAACTTATTCTAGTTCATTACATCTGACAACTAAAAGACAGGTGCAAAAGAATCTTTTACTGGTTGCATATAGTATGCGAGGATGTAAGGATATAGTGCTAAGTAGGCCTAATGTTTCATTCAAAGTTCAGCCAAGTGCATAAAATGGTATAATTACATTAGATCTATTATCTATATAGCCCGTATGACGTTAGAGGCTACATGCGCTACATGTTCAATACTGCTAAATAAATAATAAAAATTAAATAAATAATAAAATAAAGTGGGTTTGTGTGCAACTTTCCAAAAACTGCCGTACCTCCAATAGGAAACAAACAAGCCTTGCGTATACAGAACTGAAGTAGCCTAATGTCCCGTAGCCTCACCTGCAAATAGTGTCTCGCTAACCAATCAAATTTAACCTATGAAACGAACTAACATTTCCAATCATCAAATGTGCCAATCAACAGACATCTAGCCAATTAACTCCTCTCACTGTGGTCACGTGGCAAAGAGAAAACTGCGCTCTCATTGGCTATCGTAGAGCTGCCTCCCGAGTTCATTTATGTGCAGGGAGTGAGTGATTGACTTCATCAGTCCAAGGACATCATTCGTCTGGAAAGGGGGGGAAGTTTGATCCTCTTTCTCACGGATCACAGTTACGGGAGTTTTTCTCCCCCGCTCTCCGAGCACCAGGATTTCCTTCTTAACTTTTGAATTCTTCGTGTAGGTCTAGCTAACAGAATTCTGTAGAATAACAGATTTCGCAGAGGCTAAAACTCAGCTCCGCTGCCACGGGGTTTCAATTTTATTTCCTCACTTTTCGTTTACTTTTGTCATTTGAGCCCAAATGACTATGCTCCTTGACAGTGGTCCTCAATTCCCATCGCTTGGAGTTGGGGGGTTCGGAACACCGCGGCACCATGAACTCGGCAACAGAGACCCGGGTCTGGGACTAAATCCCTTCGCAGATTCCTCCCATTCGGCAGCTTTCAAACTCAGTCCGGTCACCCACGATATAGCATCTAGTCAGACGTCTGCTTTTACTCCGCAAGCTACTGGATATGCAGCCGCACTTGGACACCACCACGGCGGGCAGGTGGGCTCCTACGGCGGTGGAGCGTTCAACTCAACCCGCGACTTTCTCTTCAGAAACCGTGGAGCTGGCATCGGGGAGTCGGCAGCAACGAGTGCCCAGCATGGGATCTTTGCTGCTTCCGCGGGGAGTCTACACGGACCCCCAGGAATCTCTGACAACCCGGGACATCTCTTGTTCCCTGGGCTCCACGACCAGGCAGTAAGCCACACATCACCGAGCGGACATGTAGTTAATAGTCAAATGCATCTTGGTTTACGCGGGGACATTTTTGGAAGACCAGACCCGTATCGTCCCGTTGCGAGTCCTCGGACGGACCCTTACGGCGCCGCTCAGCTACATAACTACAACCACCCAATCAATATGAACATGGGGATGAATGTGCCGACACATCACGGCCCAGGGGCTTTCTTTAGGTACATGAGGCAACCAATAAAGCAAGAATTATCCTGTAAATGGATTGACGAGAATCAGATGAACCGACCCAAAAAGACTTGCGACAGGACTTTCAGTACCATGCATGAAATGGTAACGCATGTGTCCATGGAGCACGTTGGCGGCCCGGAACAGAGTAACCACATTTGCTTCTGGGAGGATTGTCCCCGAGAAGGAAAATCTTTTAAGGCCAAATACAAACTCGTCAATCACATCCGAGTACACACTGGAGAAAAACCTTTCCCGTGTCCGTTCCCTGGCTGTGGAAAAATATTTGCTAGATCGGAAAATCTGAAAATTCATAAAAGAACTCATACAGGTAAAAAAAATTGAGCTGCATTTTATTATTACGTGCATCTTGAACTTGGCATGAATGAGTTAAACTATGATAATTAAACAGAGATCTATAGCTTAATGAAATAAAATGTTGAATAACAATTCAAGGCCGCGATTTTTTTGCTATCGGCTGACGATTTCTGTACTGAGAAAGGAAAAAACTTTGCGTAGGATAATTGCTCTGTTTGTCCATTCTACGATGAATTTGTAAAGTCAAAGTAAATGTAAATAGATTTTCTGTAGATTTCCTTAACGTTTCCTTAGATGTTATCCTGATTGTTGGTCGTTTTGCATATGAGTAGGCTAACCTGTAGTGCTGATACAAAAGTCACTTAAGTCTACTTCATTTTAGTAGCCTATAATGTGGCCTAGCTGTTCTTAAAGAGTGTGTTAATGATAGAAACAGTTTTGAAATTTGAAATTTCAAAATGTAAACAAATGTTGTGTAAGCAGTCTGTAGAGAAGTTGGTTGCTATGTTGTGAATGGGAAAACAACGTAAAATGTTCCCGAAGCAACTAGGCCTATGCCCTTTAAGAAAGGGGCATAACATAGCCTATTAAATAAGGTGTAGGTACATTTTGACTATAACTTTATAAATAGAAAAAAATACAGGGCTGTTTGAAAAAGCATTTGTGGTGTGCCTTGGAACACCAACAGTGTGTTGTTGTAGTCTATATGACGCTCTTTTTTTGGCAGGAGAGAAACCGTTCAAGTGTGAATTCGATGGCTGCGACAGACGCTTCGCCAACAGTAGCGACAGGAAAAAGCACATGCACGTGCACACTTCTGACAAGCCCTACATCTGCAAAGTATGCGACAAGTCATACACACACCCCAGTTCTCTCAGGAAACACATGAAGGTAAACAATTTGACATTTGTACACCTCATCAATACACGTCGTTTAACCTATTCAGTTTCAGTAAATCCAGTTTCAGCCAATCCAGCATTGTTAGCCTGTATCTTTAGCTATAGGCCATATTTTTTTAATCAGTAACGTGTGTGCAAGTCTTGCCTTAAAGCTCATCCTCAAATCTATATTTATAAAGCTTTTGTTTTCAAGTCACATTTGACACAAGACACATTCAAGTCAAGTGCATTATATCTGATAGCTTGTGTGTAGCAGCATCTCTGCACTGCGACTTGCCTCAGTCTAAGAAAAGATGAAAGGAACATGGTCGTATGGATGTTGTAATGATGCTGATATGTAATAGTTTGATCCATCGATGTTAATGGTATGTTTACTCTTAAAGGTACACGAGTCACAAGGCTCAGAGTCGTCTCCTGCAGCAAGTTCTGGATATGAATCGTCTACACCCCCCGTTTTAGTCTCAGCGAACACAGAGGACCCAACGAAAACCCCCCCATCCGCAGTGCAAAACACATCTGCACACAGCGATGGACTAGCGCCCAACTTTAATGAATGGTACGTTTGAAGTGACAAACAAGCTCTCTGTACGGGACCACAAGAGTAAGGAAACCTTCAAAACTATTCAAGGTGTACAAAATGGCATGGGCACAACATGGAGAGATAACAGTTTGCCAGCAGGCCTCGTCCTTTCTCAGGATTCGAAAAATTGACTTTTATTCCGAGTTCGAAGAAATAAATCATAAATAAAATACTTTCTAAGAATAAAATAAAATGTTTTTCACTTTTAGTTTTCAGGTTTCAGATAATTATTTTATTTTTCATTTTATGTATTTTCTCAAAATTTTATTTAAAAATAAAAGGAAGAATATTTCACGGTGTTTTATATTAAGGTGAGAGTTCACCATCACCTTTTAATTGATTGTTACAACTTCAAACAGTCTTAAGAAACGTGCCAAAGTCTTTGTCTTGAACTTGAACAAGAAAATAAATCATAAATAAGTATATAGCCTACTCGTGAATGTATTTCCTTGTTTGATGGGGTCGAATCTGTTGTCTACGTCCGTTTTCAGGTGGAGAAGTGTGATGTTAGGTTACGATTGTTACATTTGAATATAACGTTGCCTTTTGTTAATAACGATGTAAATACATATCCATGATGCCATATTTATCAATTTGTAATTTAATTATCGGCGTGAGATCCGAATCGTAAATGATATTTATGGAAATATTTTCTAACACGACTGTACAGTTTTGGGTCATAACCAGTTTAACATTTAAGAAAAAGTCATTAACTCTAAAGCTCCCATTCTGCGATTGTATCTTTTTTACACAATAAATGTGTCTTATTTGGAGATAAATATCAATTACATAAATATTATTGATTGACATTTGTTTATATAATGTTTTACTTTACTGCCATTCTTTTTTTAGCTTGTGAGACCATTGATAAACTTGTGAAACATAAATTCTGTAGTTAAAAAAAATAAGGCACGTCTATCGACATGCTCTTAAGTTTGATCAAATTAACTACTTTTTATGTATTTACTTTAGCAACAGAGCGTAGACCTAATTTGTACTAGTAAAGCTTAGCTACAAATTTTAAAGGCCCTTCAGCCATTTGCATTCATCCTCTGCATCATGTTCAATCAGATTCTCAGAAAGGTTCTACCAGAACATATAGTTGTCATTCATGAACTGTAAACACAGGTGACAGTGTACAAAAGACCATTCCTAAATTCTTTGGGATGAACCCATGAGTCCATATCCATTTATTGATGGTTCCAGTAGCCTACTGTCTTTGTGGATGCAAGTAGCTACGTGTTTAAATGTGTCCATTAACAACAACGAACTGTCACAACACAGTACTTTCAAAATAAAACTTTTTTGTCAGCTTGCATTGTTTTAAATGTAGCTCTTCTGTGAATACTAGCGTGTTATTCGTTATGAAAATTGTGGTTGTTACATATAGAGAAGTCTGATTTTCTTGTTTTATGTGAATAACCTTTCGAGATGACCTGTTTGTGCGATCACAACTTTAGTCTGAAGAGTACTAGATATATGTTTCATGAGGGGAAATGTTTATGGCACAAAGAGTTACAGCATTGCATTGTAACCTATTTTTAAGAATTGAAACTTATGCATATACAAATATATTGTGCTTATGAGACGATTTCACACCAGCACTACTTTTAAAAAATGTAAACAGCACCTCGTAAGCAACGATGATATATTAAATATGTTTATTTAAATAATTTAATGAATATATGTTTTATAAACTATTTTCTATACATTAATTTAAAAGAAGTACGTTTTTTATTTCAAGTCACCCTCATACTGTAACTTAGGCCCTGATGTCAGAATGAATTTCTGATGTATAAGCGCAGCTAGATTGTGATGTTGTAACATTTTCTGGGGAAATGGGTCACGCATCAAGTTATTCCTGAAAAGCAAAGTGTTTAACTGATGAACTGTGTCACAGTGCCACATGCGAAGCATATGAAGATACTACAACGCGCCTAAATTTAGGGGAAAGAGAGAAATAGGTTACTCACTTGTACTTTTTCGAAGGCGGATAATTTTTTGTTGGTTTGTTTGTTTTACAAACTATTTATGATAAAATGTGAGCATACATTTTCACTGAAATTAAAGTCAATGAAACATGGCAAACGGGATGAATTTCTGTTGTCGTTGATGCTTTACTCTCTCTCTTCACTTGTGGAAAAACAACTTCACACCCAATACCGAGAATCTACTTGAACTTGACAGTGAGGAGGGCGCCATCTTAGCATCTCGTTCTGCCTTTGGGGACTAAAAAGTTAACGTCTCAAGTTACAATTGAACGGCATGAAATCCACTCAGCAAACGCATTTTTTCAGACCGCTGTCTCAATGAGAATGTATGATATGATCACATGCATCCCCATGAAATTGTCATATCGGCCCCATAAACTTGGGTACGCAACAAATCAAATAAAGGCTATGGAGAGACTTCAATCGTACCAGCAATGCTGACCGTAATGATCAAGTCAATGACATGCAGGTCTCCGAGAAGCCCTTTTGGAGAGGCATGTAGACTGGGCAAAGTGAGACTATACCCCACGTGACTTTAAAGACAACAACAACAATAATAGCCACAGACATAGGAGCAGTGCTCAGCTAAGTGCTGTTTTCACAACATTATACAATGCAAAATATAAATAGCCTAGGCCTGTTTTTCATCCATAAACCCTTCATAATCCAGACCCTTCCTAATCTAAACTATTAACAATTAAATTTCACCAAGCCAACATTTCATACATCTCATGTGTCAGAATTTGCCGACAAGCTCTTCCCTACAGATGTATTCAGAATAGGCTATACGCAATGGAATTTGAATCTTGCATAAATTATGCTATGTTTAATGGTTGCTTTGCAGTTTGATGTTGGATGCCTCTTATTATGTGGTGTGTTCAACCTAACCCCCACAGATCCCACCCCGACCCAAAGTCCCACCCCACCCCCATCTTCAAATATAAACAGTTTTAAGAATTTATTTGAATAGCATTTCCCTCCCTTTGCGCAGGCGCACCCCAACATTTTTCTTCCTACCCGATTTGTTCAAGAAGACCTTCCTGACAGACCACATGACGTCAAAAGATGGCGCAGACCGTTCCATTTACACGCGCTAAAATGCCACCTGAACTTGGCTGCTAGGTTTCCAGTAGTTTGAGATGGGTCGGACAGATAGATGCCGCGTGAAGGCAAAAGAATACTCTTCGGTAACGTGAAAAGGTTAGCTTATTTTGGACCAAAAGACCACGAGAAAACCATGAAAGGGTGCTTTCTTGGTTTCTCTAAAGGATTATAGAGCATTGGCTGTCACGTGGTATGAGTTTTGTAGGCTAGCGGTTCCTATGTGGCTTGCAGACTGTGTAGCGTAACTGCTGCGTAGTCTATCAACCATTGTGTCGAATGTATTGTTGTACTGTGAGATGTTAAAACGCACGTCGAAACTTGAGTCGGGATTTCATTTCTAACTACCCCTCTACATAAAAATGCTTGTTCGGCTCACTTAAAAAATACACCTATCTGAGCGAGTAAGTAACGGTAGAGTGGCGAAAACTACCTTCATCACGACACCCTTACTCGACCCGGAAGCCTTACTCAATCCTACAGCATTTGCTGGCTAAGCGGGGAAGCAGAGTCTAAGAGGATAAACCGATTCAAGCAGGTTCCAAACGCATTTTGTCACGCAACCGAGTTTGTGATCTTAATAAACTCAGTTGCACATTAACTTGTGCATGTCTGACTGATAAGTGAGCATCTAGCCTACAGCACGAATTATAGTTTTGGCACGCATCGCATGCAACCCATGCCCTTTTAATATTTGAAACCAAAACGCCTCGTTTCATTGCCTGAGTTATATTGTTACACAATGATGTCGATCCTGTCATGTGATGCGGTTATTAAAGAGTTTCCGATCATCCATACGAGACAAAGTTAGTCGTGGGTTCTACTGTGGTTGAATTTATAAAAAAAAATAATAATAATAGCCTATATATAAACATTGTTACAATATTCTTGTGTCACAGTGTTTCTGATGCAGACTTCATATTTAAGCCTATACATAGACATGGCAAATAGGCTCTGTTTTATAAGCTAATTTTGGTTCAGAATGAGTAGGCCTAATCATTTGCCTTTTAATTAAATTTCACAAACTTTTTTGCAGTCACACTGGGAAACAAAACTAACAAGCCAAAACCCTTCCTGTAGACAAAAAGTCGCACCAAGGAAAGCTGCTGCAATATCTGAAAAGTCAAGTAGCCTAAATTAAGTTTTAAAGTCTTTGCTATGTTGTTATATGGGCAAATGTATGTAATTTAACAAAAGGTTGGAATGTTGTGGGACAACTCAAAAAGTCTTTGAAAACTCTGAAAGGTCTAATGTTTAAGCAATATGTAGATTTGAGAAATGATTTGCACGTCAATTATTTAAACGTGCTTTCATTATTGATGTGTATTTCACCAGCCAAAGTGCTGAATATGCAAAGGTAGGCCTACTCATTGAAAACGTTAATCCAGGATGTTTTTGTTTCAAAATCAATCTAATGCGTGTAGCAATGCCATTGTTATGTTTAAAAGGGAGACAATGTCATTGTTATTTACTTTAGAGGCACTTGGATCATTTAACAGTCTCATCCGTGGCTAAAACTATTCAGGTGATGTTGTTCATTCAAGACGGCCTAAGATGTGAGAGCCTAGTTTGCCTTAGATTTATTGTTGATCTTTAGAAATAGCCCCGTGCAGCAACTTTAGTAGTTGGTTACTAGTAGGCTAATCGTAATGTGATCTCAGGCCTTTTTGTATCTTAAAGCATATTGGTTCAAAAGTAATTGGTTGATATAGGCTAGCCTACAAGCCGTATTATATATTGATTTACAAACTAGCCATAGTTTCTACCTGTTGGCTTGTTTTATGGACTATTCTCGAAGGAGTCAGGCACACCAAGGTGTCACAACAGAACTAATTTGATTTCTAGGCGGCCCCAATTACCCCGAGATAATGTTTCCACGTGAAAGTGCTAAAACGAAAATAAACTAATCTATTAGTATGCGACGGTCTAAGTGCCCTAACATCTGGGAAGGTGTCACAAACCTGATGAATTTATCCATGGCGCTCGCAAGTGTGTGGAAGCTAATGGGTCCCCGGAGTGAGAAGCGGAGCAAACGCTTCATTCACGAAGGCAGATGTTACGCTACAGTGGTGTGGTGTAATGTGTTGTGTTTTGACAAGTTCATATTGGCCGCGAATGAAATGTGTGTTAATGAGCTATGTACCTCATTTTTGCATTGCACCGCGCGCGATACACGTTGAAAACCCTTGGTAGCCTGTGGAGTATCAGATTTAAGATTTTATTCACAGCAACAAAACTCCCCTTCTAAAAAAAAAAAAAAACCATGAAACTACAGCTGGGTGACAAAGACGCATTGTCATGTGGTTAAAATAATAAAACTGTCATAGCCACGTGTAGTCTAAGTTTTCGTACGCCAAACTCTCTGGAGAAGACTAAAGCCATCAATTGTTCAACATTTACAAAGAGACAGCGTAGCTACAAGGGTAAAATTAACCTTGATTAGTGGGAGACTGGATTTTGTTATAATAAATGTACCACTGATCACTGCAGTATTTGTTTAAAATGAAACAGTTGCATTTTTTTTAGAATGAAATGCCAGGATTGTGAAGTGTGATTGGTTTTTTTTTTGTTGTTGTTTTTTTACTTCCCCTCTGCTATATTTAACTGAGCAAAGTTTGCACCTGAAAAGACGTCTCTTCTTTGTAAGAAGAGCGTAAGGATACCCCACTGGGCAAATGTCTCGCCTCGAAGGGTGGGCAATAGGCACAAATCAGCGTTCTTGACGACTACAAGCGTGAATCTGAAATGATGCATATTAATGCGTTTTAAAGATGACAGGCCTACATTTGTTTTAAACGACCAGGATGTCTTTTAGAACTAGAATATTGCAGTTTGACACACCTTTACCAAATGTTAGTGCAAAATTATAAGAATCCTGGTTAGAAGAAGTAGGCCTAATATGGCACAACTATTTCTTAAGACCTAAATAAGTGTAGACGTTTATATTATGTTAAGATATTTATAATATGTTTAAATGTTTTCGTATTTTCAAGGAACCAACTCTTTATAAAAAAAAAATCACGAATGCACAAAGAAGCATTACTTAATTCATCTCAAATGTTGCGTTTTCTGTAAAAAGACTAAGATTCTTAAATGTCAACAATTTCAGCAACTTATCTTAAAGGGTCAATTAGGCATAGAGATTGTTTTGTCCATCATAATAAGCCAGAACACAAGATAGAGAAGCCTTTATGATTTTTGGTTTTGGAAATCACTATACATCACTGGCCCTAATAATTTTGATGCTGACAATTCTGATGGTCTATGTTTTCCTTTAACATAATAAAGTAACAATAAACTCTATACCATGCACATAGTAAAAAGTCAGAGAGAACAAATTAAAAGTAATGCCACTTTACTGGTTCAATTAGCTATAGGTTAAAGGCCATCCAGTATTTCCAGTACATTTAAGTGATCATGTTAAGTAGTGCCCTATACCAAGCACGATCACAAACAGAGCACTAGAACCACAGTGAAGTGTGAGCCAGCAGCTATAGTGAACTGCATTACAGGCAGCAGGGTGTCTCTGGCTGGGCAGGACACAGTTAAATAGGTCCGCGGACCAGAGGGGGGATGAGCCACAAGGTTTAGACTTCACTATAGAATCCCATTTAAATAAAACACTGAACTGGGGTGAAAATAGTCTGGCAATTCCTATTCCTGGTAGAGAGATGCCAGGCATGTGAGTTTGGATAAGAATTTGAGTGTAAAAATGAAATGGCCATTTACAGAGGTTTCTCAGTCTGCTTGATAGGCTTCAGTCTTGATTCATCAGGTGTAGTTGGTAGTACAATGACTCTTTCACTCGTGCAGTGAATGCCTTGGGAACTCTCTGTTACTAATCTAAAGAGGTGCAGATAATGCATAATAAAACAAAAAAAAACACATAAAACAATTATTGACAATATTTACAAAAAATACACTAGTGCAGTGCAACCCTGCTGCCCAGAACTAAAAGACATGACACTACCATTTCCAAGTGTCTGGAGAGAGTGGTCTCTGAGTACCCAGGCTAGAGTACCCAGGCTTCAAAAAACATGTTGTCTCTAGTCCACACAAGGCCAAGAACAGACAAGAGTTGCCCAAACTGACAATCTACTCACTGACGTGGGAAAGCTTATAACATGAGCAACACTAATGTTTCCCCTCAAACATTTGCATGGAATTTCACTTTGAGCACAACATAAACATAGTAAATCTATCTGTGGCCAACCTAATGTGAAAGATCAGGGCCCCCACACCACAGAGGGAAGACAAGAGGACAGCGGGGTGTGAGTAGAGGTCTGGAAAAGTTTAACACTGAGACCCCCGATATCAACACCTGCAAACGAGAGGGGGGTGGACACAGGCAGAAAAGCAGTTGTTGGGCCTGGGCAGGCTGTTGCTCAAACAGCCTGGTGCTCAGACCAAACACATCTATTCCATCTACAAGTGGAGGTGGTTAGTAGAGTGAGAAGGGTTGTCGCCCCGATATGGATACAGCTGACACAACATGAGAGGTTCCCTCTCTACCTCCCCCCCAAAACCAGCGCCTCATTTTGGGACTCTAGGATAATTCAATCTACTCCACACTGCCTTTTGGTCCCATCAGGACAACAAATATGAGGCTTATATTTTCCTGGCAGCGAGGAGTGATTTTTTGTTTCAATGTTATTTATGGACGAAGTTTCAGGAAAAATCACTCCAGTTATAATTTTGAAGTAGATCGGGTCAGATTGAGGCTGTGTTTGCGTGAAACAGACATGTCATTAGTAAAAATCTGTTTTGCTTTTTTTAACATCTCCCAATGAATCTCAAACAAGAAACTCATTTTACAGCTTACTTTTTTATCAGATTTGAACATAATAAAAAATATTGTATTTATTTATAATCAGATAATGTTGTTCAGTATTTTTGACATCAATGAATCTCGTCTTTACCAACATCAAGATTACAAAATATATCAATTGTCTGTTGCAAATTTACCACAAAAAAGATTCCCCTTTTATTAGTATCAATGCAAGCAGGCTTCATTCTGATGTCTAATTTCGTGTGTATGTGAGTACATGCAAGTCTATATGTGAGTGTGTGTGTGAGAGAGAGAAGAGAGAATGTGTGAGTGTGTGTTGGGGGGGGGGTGGTGAATGTGTGGCAGAGTGATAGAGGTGGAGTATAAGGCAGCATGTATAGGCTGGGGATGGAAGGCCCGGTGCTGGCGGAAATTGCCAAACTATTGCCAAAGCGACCTCATGCCAGGATAATGCTGAGGCCATAGGTGTTCCAGAGTCTCTCTGAACCCTCATGCTGATAGCTTTTCAATGCCTAGAGGACAATCTCCCAAGTAATTGCCTTTTCCCTCTGTTTCAGCTTTTTCATTTTCCTTTAAAAGCAGCTCAAAATAAGGGTATTGTTGTTTGTATGATGATGTAGATTGATGTACATTGTGCATTGTGCTTTATCATAAATGCACAGGTTTACAAAGGAATGGTGAAATAAGTCAGCTCTGAGCTGTTTAGTGTAGTTTTTTTTCAGAAAAGAATGTATACAGGCGATATAAAATATCCTTAACTTTAATAAAAACTGAGTATTAATTTCACATTACACGTTCCAAGGATCTGCAGACGCACATATACTGAGCATCTAAAAGTTAACTTGTACAAAGTGTTGAGCAAAATATGCAGCTCTCTCAAAAACGCAAAATGCCCGCTTGTTAAAAAGCAATATTTCGAAATATTTTCTATTATTCCTGGTGGAAACTGTATCCAAGCCCCCTCCCTGTCAAGTGACCTATGACATATTTTGTTCGGAGGTAGGGAGCGGCACGAAAACAGGCACATTGCTGCTCAGTGCGCTGCAGTATCATCTTTAAAATGTGTTTAAAAATCTCCCTTTCTTTCGTCCTCTTTTTTACAGTCTTTCTTTCTGTACATTAAAGAAACTATAAACACTCAAAGCAGATATCAACCTTACACTGTAAGGAAATATTCTAAACAAAAATAATTAGTCTATATTATCATTACACTTTTATTGACATGTCTTATGACACACGGGACTTTTACAACTTCTCAGTAGCTTGTTTTGTGGTAGGGTATTAGCACAATATGGCTTATAGTTCCTAAATTAAGGAAACAAAATGATTTTTTTTTTCGCAAAACACAGCAGTTATTCATCACGTTTAAATGAGTTTCGGATGCCGCTGAAAACAAACTAACAATTTCTCACGGAAAGAAATGTGCAGTCAAAGCACCGTGTTAGTAACAACTGACTTGGCATGTCCTTGAACAGTTCATTCGAAATGTCAAGGAAACCTCAATCATGCAGTAGGGGGTCATATTGCGGCAATTTGCCTGTCCGGTTACTTTTACTGTAGACTATCGAAGGGAATGGCGTGTATAAACTGTAAAATAAATGGTGAAAATTCTGCATAGCTCAGTAATGATCACAGAACACTAAAAACACTAGGATGTGTTAATGCAGGCTAGCAGGCAGGATGTCACAGGCAAGGTATTTTAGCAGAGTAGCCTACTAATTTCGTTATGTAGAAAAAATGAGGATAGTGATTTATTGTGACTATAACAAACTCGAGTGGCTTTTCTCAGTTAATGCCTGCGGTTTAAACCTCTCTCCGCATAAGGAAACCAAAGACTTACAGTGCAGTGCGCACTGTTTGTTTTTATTCTTCTACGACATAAATAATATATTAACTCGCCTGTCTGGCTGTTGCATTTAGTATGCCGTCGTTCATGCATTAGCAATGACAAGCTGACGGAGAGGAGAGGAGGGGAGGCACACTACTCGCCATGTAAAAGTGATATAATAAGACACTACTTTCATGGTTGTACGCGGCCTTACCTCATCCACTAGTAAACTGCTCTACACACCACTGACACAATATTTCAACTGGGTTTGAAATCAACGTTTAAGCCCACGTGTTCCAAAAAAAAACATAAGCAACAGCCTATGACTGGTAAGTCAAGACATCAGAGTTCCTCCACAGTTTCGCAAACCAACAAAGCAGACGTATTCATTTACAAGAATTTGTCTACACGCCCCTACCTTATCTTCATAGTTATTCCTGAAGTAAAATGCTGAATGGATTACATAAGCTTAGAAAACCATTTCACATGTTTGTCTTTAAAAGCACATACCTTCCAATAAAAGAAAAGCCTTTGAAATATTGGTTAGTCTGTGATTTTTGGTGTATTACCTAAATAAGGTGAAATCTGGGGCAGGCAGACTCAAGTCGACTGGTTGTTGGAGTCAGTGAAGTGTGAAATTGCAGCACCAGACAGCAGGCATAATAGCTCCGAAGGGGGCTAATGCTCTTGCTACATTCACAGAACATTTTTATAATGGCTAAATTAAAAAAAAAAGAAAGAAAAAAAATATAGATCTATCCAGCAGTTTAGTAAAAACACAGGTTTTCACTTCTGCAGAATTTTTTAGAAATCCTATTCATTTGGCCTTTGTCTCTGTTTGTTCATTTCTTTCATTAGGATTTCACCTAACGGACTGGAGCCTATTAAGGAGAACACAGACCTGCAGAGAAAAAGGCGAGGCGGGGTAAAGCGGGGTGTGGAGAGAAAGGCTGGGAGAGCAAGGTTAGTAATTTGGGCCCCTATGCAGGAGCCCCTGCCATGCAGCACCCAGACGTCTTGGCAAAGGAAGCAACATAACAATTAAAATTAATAACTGCGAGCAAGCCTCCTTCCGTTCCATTCATGTAGAGGATACACATTTTCCTCACTGCTACAAACACACACACACACACACACACAAGTGCAACAATCATGGTCTCCCAACCTCTGTGCACACACAGTGGTTGCAGCAAGGCAAAGCGAGCATTGGGAGGTTGATTGTGTCACAGGCGTATTTGTGGAGGTGTGATGACTTCCTGGCTTCAGACAAAATTGCTCCTGTGCTTGTGGCATGATTTGTCTGGGCGCGCTGTGTCTCAAGCTCGAGACCCCCGACACCTCTCCGTACACACTTTAACTCTTTCCTCACACCTGTCATCTCAGCCCAAGATCTGAGGCAGCGCACACACACACACGCAGCCACAATTTATGACTATACAGCAGCACTGTTTTTGGCTTTGATGCCATGGGCCTTCTTGGCTTTAGTCTGCTGTAGATGGAACAGTGGCTCGGTCCCATCATAAATAGCCCTACTGTGGTGATTAAAGTTGGGAAAGTCCTTAGTGCACTGCAGACTAACCTGCCGCTCACCCCTCATCACGATACTGTAAAACACATAATCAGTCTCCATAAGCTTTAAGTTCAGACAGGACAAATCTAATACTCTTAGGCAGCCTGTGCTTGTCGTCGCCCTTAAACGGCCATAAATTATTAGCCAAAGCCACGGTGAGAGAGAGGGAGAGAGAGAAGGGGGGACTGCACTGGTTTCTATCTTTCTATCTATTGCCTGAGAAGTCCTGCTTCTATTCTCTCTGGAAAGTATAAGTTTGTCAACTACTGTTGATTCACAAGGTTTTTTTTTTTTTTTTTTTTGATTGTTTTGATTACGGTGCAGCATCGTCGAGCCCCCAGCAGACGGACTAATGGCTAAGCACAGAGGCAGGCAGGCAGACAGACAGACAGAGCATGTAGATTAAGGAGGTTTAACCTTGTTTAAAATTATTAATCCACTTCTAATTCCGGCTGGCCCCCCTCAGTGCAGGACCCTATCAAAAAAATCAGCACTCCTCATTGTGAGGCCCGGACGAGAGGAGGGTAAAACAAGCTCGAACGTTACATCTGCCCCCACCACACACATACACACACACACACACACACACACAGTCTGCGGAGGCGGGGCCTAGTCACCTCTCCTCTCATTTTTTTGGGGAAAATGGCAACCCTGCTGACAGTAAGCAGGCCGGGAGCCAGACCCCAACCCAAGTGACTGCATTTCTTGCTGAGAACTGCCGTGTTTAGGGCGAGAGAAAACGAAAGACAAAGACAAAACACAGTGAGGCAATGTTTTGAACGTCTGCTTGTACTTGCCCTCCGAAAGTCTTTCACCAGCAGCGTTTGAAGTCATTGCTAAGTACATTATTAAGCAATATAGCCCAAATAAAACACATGAGAGGCAAAGGAAGAAGGCGTGTGAGTGAAACTCTCACCTACAGACAATGTTGATATTAAACCAACCAGTTGCCCACAACTCATTAAAATATGACAATTTCCTACATACACAGCCACGTCACGCACAGACACACACAAGCGCACACACACAACGTAAGCCCAGCAGCCCGTAATAACAGACATTTGCGGCGGTGGCTGCGGGCAGTGCCTGTTCACGTCTTGTTCTCCTACTCTTGGCCTACTGAGCGACAGAGCGTCGCCACTGGATGCCAACATTTGCCTCCTTATGCTTTACTTAAACACTTTGCCACTTAGCCATTCAGTTCACACATTTATGCAAAGTGACCCCCACCACAGCGGAAGATGAAATACATTTCGATTCTCTACTCTGGTTTCCCTGGTGCCTTAATCCACTGGCAGCCTAGCCACAGTCCTCCCTTTAATGGTGAGCTCATGCTGATTACATGACCCATTTCACCATATATACACATACACATACATACATACATACATGATATGGTTCACAGTCAAAACATACACAACCTTGATGTGCATCTTCCTGTCCAGTCTAAAGAACTAACAGAACGCTATTGGAAACAGGAGCTGTTGCCCCGCCCCGCACCTCAGCACCAGCCACCTCTAGTCCCACTTTAGGAGCCCCTCTCCCTCCCACCTCTGTCCTCCATTATGCCTCTGTGCCTCTCTGACGGCTTTTCATATCTCGCCATCTCCTATCTGAAGCCACCCTGACATTTTGTGCCGCAATCAGCCATTAGACCTGTCATTTCCCATACCGCACTCACGCATTCCAGCTATTCTGTCAGAAAATTGGGCCCCCAATTAAAAAGTAATCGAAGGCTGATAAGTAAAAAGCATGCCCTCAGTGCCGAGCTTTAACATTTTTTTCACCCCTCCTTTCATTTAGCCTCTCCACTGATGAGTTTTGAGTGCCCGAGGATTGACAGAACAAAAGGAAATTGTTGTGGTCTGGCTCGTTATTTAATGAATTGATTATTTATTTTACTGTCAGCGCCATGCTGTCATGCCCCGGACTGTTACTGTAGACGGCAAATTACTCTGTTTAAGTGCATCTCCATCAGTCCATGGCCACTTGCCCTTAACTCCGTCATCAGTGTGACTGGGAAAGATAAAAAGACACACACACACACACACACACACACACACACACACACATTCATCTTTCGCTGCTCCTCAAAAAAAACTCTCCTCTAGCACACCAGTGTAGGCTGTGTGGGTGTGACCTGCTACCATCCTCTGTCCCCTTCATCATGTTCACCCCCTCTGAGGCCAGACACACGGCGAGATACCAACACTAGACTCCAGGCTCCGCACAAAATCAACACAAAAATGTGTACTAGCCCACAATAACACCATTGGTTTTCATAAGCACATTTCCATAAATTCACAAATGGTTACGGGAGATAGTGGGGGGTTAACCCAATGAATCTGTTGTCACAAATGTTAGTGGGCTTTGCTGTCATGGACTTGACATGTGGGTGAATAATTTATACCAAGTGACTGCCATTAGCTGGGCAATGGGCTGGTGGGGGATATGGCACTTTTGGGCAGTCTGTGTCTCCACTGTGACCACCAGTGACCACCACCCCGCCTTTGCAGACCACCAGCTGGACATCCTCATCACTGGCCATAGAGGAACCACCTTGTGATCCTTCGCAAGCTCCCTCCAATTTGCTAATGTCATGGAACGGGTTTGCTCAGAGTGGTATGAAGAATTTCTGCCGGATGGAGTTGTTCAGTCACGGATCGAGTTGTGTTTCCATGGCTCCAAAGCAAAGCTTTGTTCACACGCTGGCATGACCCTTTGGTGGCAGACTCGGAATGTGCTTTTGGATGTCGGGCGTGGAAATGGAACTCAGCTCAGAGAGACTTATAAAACAACATGTCTAGAGGTGTGAATATGCAAATAGTTTTGGTTACAGTCCAAAAGTAACCTACCACATATACCACAACCCTCCACCCCCCATGTGCACACACCAACTGAAACGTTATACAAACACATACATGTTAGTAGCGCAGACGCTTGCAAGTGTGAACACATAGACTTGCCAGGGAAAAAGTACTGCAGCAAGAGGTCATAAACAAGTTTACAAGACAAAGTATGAAGTAGTTGAGGGCATTGTGGTGGCCCAGTGGTTTTGCAGTCAATTTGGTTTCATGTATATGTACACATAGATAAATCAGCCAGACTTAGCATAACTCGTCAAGTATTATGAGCACTAGAGAAAACCAAGACCGTTGGTCTGTTGAAGCGACTGCGGTGTTCAGTGTAAAAACGAAGAATCCCGCTTCTCTGGCAGAAGAGGAGAAATCAACAGTCTCCATGTGGAGAGTTGTTTGTTTGTCAAGCAGCTTTGCAAGGCTGTGGTGGTTTGCTCACATCTCTTTGCACATGCTAATTTCAGGCTTTCTGACTCATCAGGTGGCAATGGTTGATCTGTGCTGTTGGCTAACAGTTAGGATAACTCATTTTAAATCTTTACAGATACAACAGGTACCCCTCAAAGGAAAAATACTATAAATATATTGAACACAATTACATTTACTTCAATGACCAAAACACATAGGCACGTTTGTTGTACACCCACAAGCTAAAGACTCATACATATATATTGTACACATATAGAGTATTTCTTTGCTTTGGAAAGTTTGGCCATCTATATTTATCACTTCTAGTGTCTTGATAGCTAATATGGTCATTTACACAGTCTACACACACATAAAAAGATCAGAATTCAGCTGAAGAAAGAGATTAAATAGGACAACCAAATATAAATAAAACTTTCCAGTTTCTGCTCAGAAACATATTATTTAGTGGGGTCATTAAATAGTGAGATGTATCATGCCAGTAGGCTGTCTTTGGATTTTGACTGAAGAAACTCAGGCAAATCCATGCCAGCTTCAAAGAATTTCAGCTTCAAATCAAAGATGTTCTAGCTCGATGATGCTGCCTCTGGCTACCCATCAAAGAAACTAGAATCACAGAAGATCAATGCATTGTTCTGTAATGATAGTGTTTTTAACTTACTGTAAGAAGGTTCTGCCATTTGTCTGAAAACTGTGACATTGACCCTCTGATTGACACGTTAACAAATGACCAAATGGCCCCTTTGTACTAGTACAGAGTGGAGTACTGGTGAGGGTCGAGTGATAATAGTTTCACCAATTATGAAGGCAACATTTAAATCACACATTCATAAGCATGCACACACACACACACACACACATACTAACACACACACACACACAGTTACTGACTTCACTTTGGATATTGGAATGCACATTTCTAAGACAGCTCAGTGTGTCTAGGACACCTTGGTTCGCATCGTTGTCAAGGACATGTGTGTGTCAGAACGATCTTTGCGTTCACGTCTGGAATTGTCTTCTTGTAGCATTATTGTGGGCTATTGTGACATATTTCTTTATACTAGATTGCCTCTTCACTCTAGATTTCTAAAGGAGTCATAGAACATGTTTTTTGAGCATCAGAAATTGGCTCAATAATGGTGTATGCAAATGTGTGCGTCTGAAGGTGACCCAGGAGCACTGCTGAAGCATCTTATTCAGGCTCATTTAAAAGGGCTAGAACAAAACTATTCCTATTTCCCGCCCCCCTCCCTGGCAAATTCATGAAGCAACAGGGGATTGGACTAGAGAGGATTCCAAATGATCTTTGGTTGGACTGCACAAATAAAAGAGGTGTATCATATCGGTGCCGACGTCAATAAGCACCTTGTTTCAGCCTGGCCATTTCTAGCTTGAAATTTGGAAGGAGCCGGGAGACAGTGGAAGTTTTGGTATTGTCCATTGGATACCTTAAGCTACCAAAATTCAACAATGACAAAGTAAATGTGGTTTGATATTCTATAATTCTATAACTTTCATACAGCTTGTGCCCTGGCAATGCGCTTGCACTTTTTTGCACTATGGTCACCATGCATGCATTTATTTATATATCACCACATCACAATCTATAACTTGGCACAATTAGCACAGTTAGATTGTATCTTGAAATAGTGTATAGCAGTGTGTATGTAGATGACTGGGTATGTAGATTGTACATATGTCATTTTATGATTGCTGAGGGATGCCTGAATTTCCTACAGGATGAATAGAGTATAATCTAATCTAAACTAATCTAATCTAATCTAATGAGGGTTAGCAGGTATGAAGAGTTAGAAGAGGGTCGTGACCCCTGTCTCCCATGTGGCCAAGTGGGTCTGTAACGGGGGGAATTTGCGTCTCTTCTTCTTCTTCCAAAAAAGGACCTGGAGATTTTCCTGGCCTTTCAAATCACAAGAACAAAACAGGCAGGCTCCTACCACAGGTCTAGGCTGGATGTTATCCTCTTCCATCAAAGCAATATGTCAACACAATGACAATTTTCTGTCAAGCACTTCACAGAGCTTGTCCATTGATCTCCAAAAACGAGGGTAAAACAGCTTCCAATATCGATTGTTATCTATTCTTTTCTGTTCAGCTGAACTGGCTATATGCTGTATTGACAGACCGCTAGGAAACAATGTACACAAGGAACTTCAAACAAAACGACTTGTGTGCTCTGTTTAGTACCAGCCCTGTGACAGAACTGTGTCAATGACTATAAAAATCCCCCCTCTTATTTGAATGGCTTCTGACTGCATGTAAAGTGCATGTAGAGGTCCTGAGATTCTTATTTCACGCCGTTTCTCCAAAATGAATGCACATTCTAAAGTGGTGCCTTAATATGATGTTTGTTCTCCTAAATCACCTGACATAATTACATGGAATGTGATTTATTTTGGAGTGCAGACGTTCTGCCTTTGTACTCTCTCTCTCTCTCTCTCTCTCAACCTCTGTCTCAACATTCTGGTATGTTCTGTGTGGGGTAAACTGGCCTACTCTGGCTCCTCCCTCTGAAACTGTCAACACAAATCAGCTGAATAGTTGCTGACAGCCTTTCCCTGAGAGGCCTTATGAGAAGAAACGGCATGTTCTGGGAATCATTTATAGTGTATCAGTTTCCCAAATGAAGTGTGTCTGCATTCTCTCTGCCATGTTGGCTGGATAGACAGCCACTGACTGTACTTACTCTGCCCTCATGATTTCCTCCAAAAATGCACATCACAGATATGATGACTGAACCTCTCTGACACTCTTGTTCCGTGTCCATTATGAAACGTTGGAGCTTTTTGCATGATTTTGTTCATTCTAGAATGGAGCCCTAAGTGCAGTACTCATGTTTGTTCCCAGAGCGCTACCTCCTCAGACCACTTGATCGTGTTCACACACATGTGCACAGTGTGTCCAGCACACCTACTGTAAATCAGTCCTTTAACAATCTGGTAGTGTTACTCAAGTGCAGCAAGGTCCCCCGTCACATGGGGAAATAATCAAACCAGTGCTGCATGCTGGCTGGCCTAGAAATCCAGGACAGGAGTCCAAACTAGCTCTTCCTCTGTTGACTACCTCTGTCCTGCATTATCCTCTTTGTCTTTGCTTTTCTCTTTCTCTCTGTCTTCCCCTCACCTCCCTCCATCCCTCACTCTCTTCTCCTCTCTCCACATGCAGGGCCTTGCCTGCAGCTCCAACTTTCCATTCATGCTTCTCATTACCAGGGCATGTAGAGGTTTTATGGAGTCTTGTAAACCCCTGAATTACTGCTCTTTAAAATGGATTTTGACACTATTATGTGGCCGTGCTTATGGAAAAGCCTTTCATTGCCAGACCCAGGATGTGTAACGGTGGATGACAAAAGAGCATGACTTGTTAATTATTTTTAACTGCCGGATAAAAATGATTATGAACTTAAGCAGAATAAATACGGGAAGTGGCAGTAACTAGAGCAATGCTTCCCCAGCGGACAGTCTGTTCCCCCACAGTTCAATATCGGCCTGTCTAGTGGGGGAGGAGATTGGAGTGCTCAAACCAGGGCTGCCACAGACATTTTTGGGAATTCGAAAAAACAGAAAACTAAACCCCTTTTTTGTGGGTTGTGCTGAAATCTGACAGAGCCAACATTCAGAATGTTTTGTACATCATCTAAACACTTTGGTCTATCATGCCGTTTCATTTGGATTTGCACAGTAGAAAATGCAGAGCACTGCAATGGAAATAAATGAGATGATACACACCTTCAAAAACATCTGGAAATGTTATTTGGTAAAAACATCAACCCTAAATACAAAGTCAATTTGGGGACTGTATGCCAATTATGTGAGCTGACAGAAAGTAATTGGTATATTAGTATTAATTGCTTTGCATCTCGGCTTTACAAATCAGGCCCTAATGATTCATTTGATAAACGCTGAAGCACTGGTGTGTGGCGAGGCGGAACAGGACCTGAAAGAGATTCACTCACACACACACACAAACATGCACACAACACACACACACACACACACACACACACACACACACACAAACATTCATATAGGGTCTTGTGCTTCATTAAAAGTGACAACTTTTTTCATTTTTTTAAATAGGGTACTCTGTGTGTACTAATTACACTTCTAACATGAAACCTTGCCATGTGTAGCCATGTGAATATGTGTGTGTGTGTGTGTCAGTGTGTGTGTTTTCAAATGTGCGCATGTGTGTGTGTGCATCTGGGCATGTCGTGTTGGGCTGTCCTCCCTGTCTGTCTCTTTTGAGTCAGATTCCGTCTGTTGGCCGGCCGGGCGGCCAGAATAAAAGGTGGCAGCTAGTCAAAACAATCCGTGTGATTGCAGCCAGGGCCCGAGAGCCAGTGAAGAGCCTCCTTTTATGCAGCCTTAATGTGGTAAAGTGATCTGCCACACAATGGGAACACTCGAAGGGGCCATCCCTCCAAAACAGCCTCAAAACAAACAGCAGTCTGATCTCTCCACCCACCCACCCACACACACACACACACACACACACACACACACACACACACACACA
>JAGFZM010002149.1:201945-218204 GCA_017657215.1 Limnothrissa miodon | reverse complement strand
AGGTGATCTGATGAAACGGCGGGGAGACTCTGCTTTGTCACAATGCGACAGGCGGCCCTGCTCAAGGATGGCTGCCCTCAGAGTGCAGTTCATTAAAACACAGCTTAGCAGCCAACCACAGTGGACAGAGCCCATTGACTGGACACTAGGGGCTGCAAGGGCCTCTCGAGCAGAACCAGAGAGAAAGACAGAATGAGAGGGAGCGAGGAGGAGGGGAAAAAAAAAAAAAAAAAAGACATAACACTTTTACGGTGGCGTTGCCATTGATCTGCAGGCCTGGGAAAAAGCTGTTAAATCACAACACTGACTTCTGAGCATGACAGGGAGGACAACAGGGGCTGACAGGCCAGTGGCCAGATGCTCAATCTGAGCCCAGCTGATAGAATTTCTCTGGCTTGCCAGGAGCCACAGGTCAGGCACACACTCATCTGCAGCTGACACACACACACACAAACAAACAAACAGACAGCCTCCCAGAGCAGACGGTCCAGGCAGAATGAGGCAGAACAACAGGAAGAGCAATACTACAGCAGCAGTGCAAGTAAACAGGTGAGCAGACACATTGCTGTGGAGAAGAACATGCTTTGACTTACCGTTCTAGCTGTCTCCTGTAGGATATCCTTGACTGTTGAGAAAACATACAAAAAACAACCATAAGTCATATTTTGTTTTTGTTTTTTTACATTCTGATAGATATAGTGTGTGTGTATGTGTGTGTGTGTATGTGACTTTCTGTGTGTCCCTGTAACCACATGCTTTAAAATTAAAAGTTGAGATTGACTTTATTCTCCAGTTAAACATACCAAAAGAATCCACTGGCACCAGTAATGGGGGACAACTGATATGTGATGCATCAAAGACAATCAAACACCACTTGTTTTTCAAATTCATATTTCCTAGGGGAAGCGTTAATTTCAGCTTCACCTAACTCTTCATTGCACTTCACTGCCATTTAATGCCAAAGGCTACAGAACAACTGACAACAATTGCAACTGGGATATAGAACTGTGAGCTGATGGGTTCAAGTTAAAGAGCCCCACCACCACCACCACCACCACCAACAGCTGAGGGGTCACACACCTCCACTGAGCATGCTCAAATTTGAAGCCAGTGCTTTCTGACCAATCAAAGAGCCTCAGTTGCCTTTATGGTGCCGTATTCTCTCCACTTGTCAGCTTGTGATTTACACGTGAGCACTAAAAACAGCTGGACACAAATAACACAAAACACCAGCAGCCTCAGGCTTTAAGGCCATGCCAGAAAAGAAATCAGAAAAAAACTGTAGTCAATAAATGTTTATTATCATTACATTAAAAAAGTCCAATGATACTAAAGCAACACTGCAAGACAAACTGCTAATGGTACAAAATAAAGATGGAAAATGAAATCAGGAGTTGAGCATGAGTGGGGAAAAGCAGCCATTCTAAGAATGTGAGGGAACAAATGTGGAGGTCTAATGTACACACGTTAGTGAGCAACAGTGAGTACCTGGATCCAGCTCCGAAGCCCTCCCACCCCACTACCTCCCGTCTCTCAAGGAGGATCAACTGAATGCCTGTCTGAAGATGCATGGCAAAAATCAGCCGAAGCCTCCAGAGCTCCTCCATGACTAACGGCATGGGACTGAAGAGGTACGCAATGTCACCCCGACTATAGGAATAAATTGTTCCCAATAGAACCCCCCTCCTCCCATTCGTCCCATTCTCCTTCCCCTTCTCCACGCACCCATCCATGGCTACCCCCCTCCTGGCTGCATGCTGCCCCCTGGGGAGAGCACCACCTCCTGACCTCCTCCAACAGGGGGGTCAAAGGGAATTTAACACAAGGCTCCCACATTCCTCCAAGGTGATAATTGCTGTTGCTCTCAGCGGGGGGGCATCAGGCCTTGGGTAAACAGGCAGTCTGGGAGAAGGCCCCCCCCAGTTGAACCCCCACTCCCCCAAAGTAGCCCACGTCCCCTCCCCTAAATGCTTTTCGCATGGCTGCCGCACATGAATTACGGCACCAGGCGTCGTGGGGTGGGGTGGGGGGACGCGTCCCTCCACGCGTGCCACCACCGGCCGCCTCTCTAGCCCACGCCCTGGTTAGTTTCCTACGCCCGGTGCAGCTGCTGGGACCCGGGGACGCCTCCACCCATGGAGATGGAGGCAAGCTGACTGACTTACGCTCCAGTCAGATGAGCCCTGGACCTGCCTGTAGATGGGCCAGGCCCCCAGGCCAGACCACACAGTGCTGCCTTAATGACTGCTCTCCATCACCTGAAAACTATCCAGGCAGGAAGGGCTGATGAAAGGGCTGTGCCAGTCTAGCGCACCCACCCTTACCACCACCCGTCTCCCTTCTTACACATGGCACTGCTGACTCTAAGCAGGGTTGCACCTGCTCTGGGAGAAACCTGTCTTGTTGCAGCCAGGAGCCGAGCTGAACAGCGATGGGAACTGCCGCTGATCTGTCTGCATGCAGTGAGAGATGGCTGCAACCAAGCCAGAAACCCATCGCTCCTAACACAGAATTGTGCTGATGCTGCTACACTGCTGACTCCTGCTTACCGGTAATTACCAACACATGGAGTCATTGGTGATATTAAACAACTCTAACTAGAACAGATGTTCATGACTCAAAAAACAAGCTTTGCTCCATTGCCAGAGTGCTAACTGGAATTTCACATAATAAATTGTTTTGAGATTTTCCTGGAGCCTTGAAGAGCCCCCTTGAGCATGTGACAGGAACAGCTGCCTCTTCCCCTCCTCTGTCACAGCATCCAAAATCCATTATCATCATCATCATCATCATCTCCTGGGCATGCTCAGTTAGACGCCGGCTGGCTGCCTGGGAACCAGGAGGTTGCGCCCGCTGGCACTGGTCTCTGTTTTGCAGTGAGCGCCATTAGAGTTCGGGGAGGGAAGACATTTTCCTGTCTGCCGTGTGCTTCCTGGCCTCTGCCCACATGTGGTTTCCCCCCGCGCCACACACTGAGGCTCGGGGGGGCAGGAGAGAGAGGAGGATGGCGGGCCGGAGAAGAGGAGGAGTGTGTGTGTGTGTGTGTGTGTGTGGGGGGGGGGTGTTATAAAAGCTGAGGTGGTGATTAAGGAGCAGGAATAATGGCCTCCACAAAACCCGGAATGCGTTTAACTGCCACAGCAGCCCGGGAATCGTTGGACGAGGGCTGTCCTCCATTAATGTTTTGCCATTATTTGGCTTTTCCTGGGGCCATTTCTGACTTATTAGCCCCTCCAAACACAATAGCGATTAGGGCAACTATGTGCTTTATGATGACTCTAAATGAGAAATAGGCACAAGTGTGGTGGAGAGGAGAACACTGGAGGAAGTCTGAGGGAGTGTAGACCATAAGTGCTCCCCAGACAAGAACACGTCTGATGGCCAGACAGAGAAAGACAGAGACAGAGGGAGAGGGAGAGAGAAAGACAGATAGATATGGTGGGATATTTAATATGGTGGGATGTTGTCTCATTTTTAATTTTTTTTTTGTAGTGCCAAGTGGTGCTTCTGAAGCTGAGGCAACCTGACTACTGATTTAACCTTGTTAGAATTTGAGGGCCCCTCCAAATCCAGGATTAGGGAGGACAACAGTCACTGCCACACTTTCTCAATCACACACACACACACACACACAGATAGAGAGAGAGAGACAGAGAGAGAGAGATACAGAGAGAGAGAGAGAGACTGCGTGCTCAGCACACCCAAACCCCATCAGTTTCCTCATTACAGAGAGCTTCATGGCTCTTTAGGAGCTTGGTGCTTTATCTGGGATTTTGTATTTTCACAGACTTGCCTCTTGACATCCAGCACCCCTTTGCCAGCAATCAGAGGGCTGTGAGGGCCAGATGGGGGAGGTAGGGAAGGTAGGCGTGGGGTGAGATGGGGCGGGGGTGTTCAGGAGACTCCATCCTGCGCTTCACCTTGATTTGAGCGCGAGCGGCCATTGCTCCAGCTAAGCCCCAGTAATTACAGGTCAGAAAATTCCCCTCAACTTCTCCATCCACTGCTCACAGGGACCTGAGTTAATAGGGGAGGGTGGTTGTGTGGGGGTGGGCTGGGTTTGGCTGGAAGGGAGGGGGAAACCAGGGAAACTGTCCCAAGCAGTGTGTTTGTGTGGTAACGGAAACAGCAAGCGAAAATGAGGGAGAGAGAGAGAGAGAGAGAGTTAAAAAATCTAAGATATATATTTTTTTTCTGTTGGCAGAAAGTATGTGAAAATTTGATTTTGACCTGAATTTGATGAGCCTGTGAGAGACAGAGACTGTAACTCTGTGTGTATCTAATTGAGAGGTAAGCAAAAAAGCTAGCCTTCAAAAGTTTCCAATAAATATCCTGCCAGTAATTTTAAACACCTGCCCATAAACCCCAGAGGAATGCTAAACGAAACCAAATTTCAGTGAAGGCCTTCTGTCTGGCTCTCACACCAAGACAGCAGGATTTGTAATGGCCATAACCAGGATTTGACTATTCAAGCAGAACACCCGTAGAAGGAAAATGTACACACACACACACACACACACACACACAAATACAACATTTGGCTACAACTCATGCCCCACTGTCTCAATTAAGAACAAAAAAATTGCTTTGTTAAATTATGTTACAACTTCATAACAAATGACAGGGGGGTTGCCATTACAAATCTGACACAGGAAAGTGTGTCAACACAAAGGAATTAAGTGTTCATAAGCCATAAGTAAACACACTCTGCACACTGCCCATTAAGCAGTACATAATCCCAGACCTAATAAGCGTTCAGTGACAGGAGCAATCCCCATTCATGTCCTTCAGCTTCTAATCTACATAAACATACTGTGGCCTTCTGTACAGCAATGGAATGGGGAGGAAAGGGGGCTTGAACTTGGGTTAGTGTTTGACCCCTATGACAAGGGGAGGTTGGGGGTGGGCGCAGAGGGGGCTGACCTTTAGGGGTCCCGAAGACTGAGCCACTGTTCTGCAGCTCTGGTTTCCATGCCCTAAACTCCTGACGCCTTCCGCCACTGCACCTGTCAGCCGTCAATAGACCCCCCGCCCTGGGCCTTTCAGCGCACTGAATATACAGCCACGCCGCTTGCCCCTGCACTCCCCTAATTACCCTCACCGGCCCCCGGAGGCAAACGGCCTGTACACAGCGGACACTACAGCGGAGGTCTCCCTCTCGTGCTGGTCCTGCTTCGCTGGCTCTGACCTAGCGCCTGGTCCACACGCAGCCAGGCAGGCAGGCAAGCAAACAGCACAGAGGTGCTCAGCTGATGGAAGCACTGCAGCGTGGCAGGAAAGGATGTGTGTGCCAGTGAGAGGGAGACAGGGAGATTAACGGCCCCGTCTACACGCAAGCATGAATAATGGAGTCATCACTCCAGACATGCAGGCAACACAGACTGGGGTTTTACACACACACACGCTTGTAATGGAGGGCAGAGGCCACAGCAAGAGGCTACCACAGCCTTTACATGTAACTCAAACACAAGTTCAGGCAGCATGCTTACACAAGAAATACATTGGGAGAATGTGTGCATATACCAAGGCAAGGCAGTTTATTTATAGAATATATTCAGAGAGAGAGAGAGAGAGAGAGAGAAACTATTATATATTCTACTAACACGTCTCGTTTTAATTGAAAGTTTGACTAGTGACAAAGAAGGTTTTACGCATTACGAAATTCATACTCACATGTGATCAATAAAACACTATGCTGCTGCAAACTTACATGTACCAACAGTAGCCTACATGCACGGAAGGTTAGACACAAGAGTGACAATGTATTAATTTTAGCAGGGGGAACGTCAAATTGCTGATAGGAGATAACGGGTAGTCTCTACTGTAATCCGCTAACATGAATGCGAACAACAACAAAAAGCACGTGACCACCTGCCGATTTAAAAACCATCCTCACGCAGCATCCCAGACTTCCCCGTCCCTCTGTCTGTCCCGCGCAGACAGCGGTGCGTCCACTACTGAGACACTGTAGACAGGCACTTGGATGTCACATAATGTTATTATATAAGCTGTGCAACAGGATTTATACAATATATATAAACGGAACCTTTAGGCAATTGACTTTACAACAAAATGCGCCGCAAGTCACTGGAAATAGACCGGGCTCTACAGTCGGTGTCGTTCTCAGTCGCTTCAGAGAATGAGAAGAGAATGCACCTGCAAAACGAAGCAAGTCGACACTACAACTACTAGTTTCCCATCAGTCGAGCCGAGCTCGAGTCCGACATTGAGATGTAGACCAACTAAAACCCTCGGGGCAGTGCAATTGACTCGATTTAACTCGTGTCTCAGGCATTCTGTCTGAGTCTGCTACGTAACCGGGAAAAAAGTGTGGCGTCGCAGCTGAACTTGATGTGGATGAAAGTCATGCTCTAGAAGCGCGCAGTCAGCACGCGACTCACTTAAGCTCGCCTTGTGCGTGCTCCCAGTCCAAGAGATGTCTCACCGGCATCCGTCAGGCGAAGACGCACACGACCTGTGCTCAGACATCCCTCCCGAGCCAGGTTCTGGACATCTCAGACAGTCTGTCCTGCGACATATTTTTAGTTTTGCCCCTTTGATGTCACTTCCTGTCTATGCCCCAGACGAAATAACCCAACTTTGGCATGAAACATTTTTTCTTTTATTTCACACCATTAGCCTATTCTAGGTCGCTCGTCTGGTTCACAAGGTCACGGCGAAAATTATAATGGCGCCGTGACAGGGAACCTGTCGTCTCGGCTGTAGAGAAAATTTAAAGTGGTATCCTACAACTCTGTTTAAGCGGTCGGTGGTAATCATTTACACCTTTACATATTTAGAGTCTGAAACACTAAGGTTAGCCCTTGTACATCGTACTAGATCTAGCCTTCCACATCGGCTTTAGACGACGGTTTACATTAAGTTGCCAGCAGTCGTCAGTGTATCATGCATGCAATGGCACAGACCGCCCCGAGTCACGACATCTGATCGCAGATGTCACCTGGCAAAAGCTGTTGACAGAGCATGTTCTAATTGAGGGATTTGTCAATTAACCAATGGGTCAGCGAACAGAGGTAGAATGTTTCATCTATCGTGGGGATGGAGAGAGAAAATTAAATTTGGACAAATTAAAGAGTTTGGAGACTTCTATTGTATAATCTGTAAATGTTGTGTATGAACCTTGCAACTGAAATGTGTAAAGCTAAACACATCAGTAAACCATAAATTAGACTTGTGTGCCTCGAGACCGGTCTCAAGACCATTTTTACTTAGTCTTGGTCTTGTCACAGTCGGTCTTGGTCTTGCCTCGGTCTCGGTCGGGAAATTTGCAGCCAACAATACCCACACTAAACATAGCGTTGGATAATGCAACGTTATTATTATTAATAATGTTATTTCGCCTTTCATACCTTTCAAATGCAGCATTTTTAAAAAGAAAAAATGCATACGTTTTTGTGATTCAGATATTGGCGCTCACCCAATCAAAAGAATCAACTGTAGCTCCAGCGTGAAACGTTAATGTTACATTAAATCTGAACAGTCCATTTCAAGCTTAAAGTTTATAATTGTGTATCATCAATGTAATCTACAAATTAAGCATAATTAAAATCAGTTACATATTTCCCACAGTTGTTGGAGGTGTTAGCTCTTTTATCAGATGACTTTTGGACCAGTCAGAACCAGTCATATCAGTCCTTAACAGCACAGAAAAGTAAAGGGAGTGTCAGTCCTCTAGCCTAATAGTGCAGTGACAGCCATCATGCTATTGTTACACATAGTTTATGTCACCCAGTCTGCGAAACATTTACAGTGAATGAGCTCAGTCACACACATTCATGACATGCTCTGTCTCGGCTTTGTCTGTTGTTAATATAATACCTTCTTATATTGTTAACTGAGACTGAACCTCTGACCTCAGCATGCTGCTCTTATTCAATTGATGCAAGTAACATCAACACTAGCCGTGTGTTTGTTTGTTTCTTTGTTCGGTCTTGGTCTCGACATTGTCTTGGTCTTGACTCGACCTGTCTCGGTCTTGGTCTTGTTTTGGTCTTGGTCTTGATACCCTCTGGTCTTGGTCTTGTCTTGGTCTTGGTTAAAGCGGTCTTGACTACAAGTCTACCATATATTCAGATCTACAAATGGTTCAGCTACAATAAAATTTCTGTCTGCTTGCCATTGTTTTGCCATTTCATAATGAATGGCAAGACAACTGGTGAACCAAAGTTCTGCCTATGATTTTGTTTCTATGTGAATTTTAGTGACAAACGAGGATCATCTTCAAATGAGATCAGAAACACCGCAGTCCACAGAATCAAACTTTGGGGATCAACCACAGGGGAGGTATCGGGTGTACAATAGTAAAGAGGTTGTGTGGCAAGGCTAGTTTCAAATGAGGACCCCCCTACGGGGTGGTGTATCCCCTTTCCCCAAGCACAGGCTCTTCCCTCTTTACCTTTTGAACCCAGGCCCAGCAGTCCATCTCTGATCTCGCAAAGCAGGTCTCTGCTCCCAGGCTGTCCTCCTGTGCCCCGCACCCCAGCACCCATTTTGATAGATGGCCATCAGCCAGCCGATGCAGCACAA
The DNA here is from genome assembly GCA_017657215.1 of Limnothrissa miodon. NCBI lineage: Eukaryota > Metazoa > Chordata > Actinopteri > Clupeiformes > Clupeidae > Limnothrissa > Limnothrissa miodon. The sequence continues at coordinate 209,657 of JAGFZM010002149.1, read as the reverse complement.
TATTTCAATTTCCTGTCCATGCAGAGGTGCGAGAGGGGAGCTGAAGTATGTGTCGGAGGTTGCCGGGAGTTCAGCAGCACAGCGTGTCGCCAGCCGACGCCTGACTCTCCTGGCAGCCGAGGCAGAGGCCCGAGACCCCAAACATTCGCCCTCCGCACATTCCTCTGCTGCCTGAGTGTGTCAGCAGAAACAGCCTCTCTCCATGCTGCTGGCAGACACACACATTTGGAGGTCAAACAAGCCGCTCACAACGATATGGGGTCAATGATGAAACATACTGGGGCTGCTCTCTTAGTGCTCGAATTAAGTATACTCAAAATGTTTCACCTTTTATTTGCTTTTGTTCAATCCAAACCAGGTTTGATCCCACCCCTTATGTTGTCAAACTTACCATTTTGTTGTCTGCACGACAGGGAGTGATTACCCGCAAAGGATTTCTGGAAACTAAAGAAATCACAAGGCCTGGGTAAAGGAGATTGCCAGATGTGAAGATGTGAAGAAGACAATGGGCAGTGTGATCCACAAACTGTCGGCCTATGTCTGTAAACAGAGCATCTGAATTAAGATATCTTAGGGTTCCAAGGAAGAGATTTATTTCATGCAATAGCTATAGTGTTTGTTATAGGCTATTTCCATGACAACACGCATTTGGCAAGCCTTATACGTGGGTATAAAACACATGTGCTCATATTGACAGTGAAGACAGGCATTATCTGGGTCAGGTGTGTTTGGCTCATAGTGTTTTAAGAAACATGATTATGCACACAGGCATAGGCCTATATCTAATGGCTCAACCTTTAAAGCTGTCTTTGTATGTGTGCTCAAGAGCGCTGATTGGTAAGGGGCCAACACAGTTTTCCTTGTGGAGGGTTTCGATTGGCTAAGGGCCTTTAGGAAGCTTGCGGTAAGCTGTGCTGCCTTGGGGCTGAGAGAGGAAGATACTGACACATACATGTATACACACACATACACACACACACACACACACTCATACACACATACTCATACACACAAAAACACATACACTTAACTGCAAGCATTAACATCCTTGCCAACCCAAGTTCATTCCCTCATTCCCATAACAAAGACATAGAGCTACCAACACACCCACACTATACACATATGTTGCCATACTGTAATATAGAGATCACTTTTTCTAAACAAATGACAGGGAGTTCCCTCTCAGCAGTGGAGATTACACCAACACACTGGGCTTCCACCATTCTCTTTGAGTGGCGCATACTGCCTCTCTCTCTCTCTCTCTCACACACACACACAAAGTCACATGCAAATAGAAGTGCACCTTCTCAGGCGTGCACACACACATGTTCAGATGTCCCTGACATAATAGCTTAATCCTGTTGAGGCATAGAGACCATCATACAGTACGCTCTCACTTTCATGTCTATGACACACTGCAGGCTACTCCCTAACATCCCTCCCGTTGGCACCACAGTCAAAATATTGTGATGTGTTGCATATTTCTTCACTAATCTGCACGCTAAATATAACACACCACCCGGTAACCCCACAACAACCCCGGATCCCCTCCCCCACCCCCAGCTGAAATGACCCCCCCCCGGATCAGATTCATGTTTGTGCCCAGGACTAAGCTACCCTGCCAATCCCCTTCCTACAACAGATACTATACACAAACACACATGCACATACACACACACTCCTGCACCGCGTACACATACATGTATCTCTCGCTCCCCTCTTCTGAAGTTCACAGGTGCTAAATGTAATTTAAAAACGCAGTTGTTTGTGGACAAGCAAAAAAATAAATAAAGAAATGAATCTATTGCCAGATGTGATTAAATAATCCAGCCAGGCTTATGGTGAGACAGGTTCACCTGGGGTGGCGTTGGTCTTGGATACAGTAATAACATGTGAATAGCCAAGGCCAAGTCCCTCAGCATCCCCACCCAAAATAGAACCCCCTGACCCTCCAACCACAGATTATCCCTCTTATTCCAGATGTGGTGAAGTGAGATTGCAGGGCCTGGGGGGGGGGGGGGGGGGGGGGGTTAGTAGTGGGGTGTAAGAGGGGTCTGCTCTGACCTTAGAGGGGTTTCAGGGCTGGGTAGCACCAGCTGAGGCAGAGAGGGGCGCGGGGGTGCCCCTTCAAAAACTGGGCCCATGCATCATGGCAACAGCAACAGACCCCCACCTATTTTATTTTAAATCAGAAGGGGGGGGGGGGGGGGGTTAAATTGAAAGGATTAAAAATGAATTAAGGCATTCTATCCAAGAACCCCATCCCCCTTTATAAAGATATTCATGCGCGCTAATGCATCATTTATTGTGTGTGAGCTGGAGTTAGCCATGGCGTGCAGTGGCCACATGCTACAGAAGAGGCTAGGTGGGAGGAGGTGGATGAGGTCTCCCCTTTGTGGGATTCCTGGGCCACAGAGGGAAGCTTCAGCCAGCCAGTGCTTAGCAACCAGAGGGGGCTGGCAGGGATGGAGGGAGGACAAGGAGAGAGAGCAGAAGAGTACCGAGTATAGTACTGAGATGGGGAAGAGTGGAGAGGAAATGACGGGTGTGTGTGTGGGGGAGGGGTAGCAGGAGCAGGAGGGCCTGCGCTGTAGCCGCCAGACAGCTTGTGCACTGGGAGCCGTGGCATGTTTGTGTGTCGGGAGTGGTGGCTGGGGGAGGGGCGGATTAAACAAATAAATACATGATAAGAAATAATCACGCCGGGGAGGTGGGGCTCAGTGGAGACAAAGAGGCTAAGGGGCAAGTGGGGAGCCATGGGGGGGTTAGTGGGGGGGCGTTAAGTCCACCCCGGATTTACTGTCTGGGCTATCCTGTGCTGGACTCGGATGGAGTTAGGTCACATCAACTTTTTTGGGGGTCTTTAAGTCATCAGTTGGGGCATGTTTATTCCCCCCGCAGTTAATCTGCTTTGAGAGAGTTTTAGACGCATCATCATCAGTAGCTTCTGTCTTTTATGCCCACTTGGTCAAGGCCAGCGGTTCAGGTCAGCGCCCTGTGCCCCCTAACAGCTTTGCTTTGGCTGTGTGCTCATCAGTGTGCAAGCTATCAGTATACTGCAGTTGTAACCTGTGAATGTCAAAGAGAGTGAGCCTTATACAGCAATCATGAACCTTAGAAAGAGCGCTGCCCTGTGGCTCTGAAATAACTGTGTGTTTAAGTCAGCCTGGCAGTGTAGGAATATGGTTATGTGTGTACATACAGTAGGCAGTGCTCAAATGTTTCTGTCCCTTTTGGTTGGGGTTTTTTGGAAAATGGCAGCCGGCTGGCTGGAGATGTGACACGTGGGCTTGCGTGTGACAGCAGCATACCGGGCCTCCAGTGGAGTCGAGTCGGGCTGAGACAAGATAAGATAAAGCCATCCTCTGAGCTGCAAGCAACCCCCCCAACCCCCCCCCCCCCCCCCCCTCACCTCCAGCCCCACCACACCCCCCCCCCCCCCCCCTTCACCAAACACCCAGCCTCATATTCGCATAGATATGACGAGATCAGGGGCTCATCTGGACAGAGCAAAGAGGCGGCCAGCACTGCCATTACTGATCTCCCCACACACTGACAAGTCCACGGGTGTCAGCAGCCATCGGACTTATCAGAGCCAGAGGAGAGGGGGGACCCAGACGCCTGTCTCTGATGCCACAGCAATGGTGTCACCGTGGAAAGCACCAGAATATATTCACCTCCCAGATGATTGATCTCTAAATGGTGGAAAGGGACACATACCAAAAAAAAAAACAGAGAGACTCCCCCTACAGTCCCCAACATTGATTTGGACCAGATAAAGAGCTTTCAGCTGAAATCATTCATTGCACATGTCAGGGTCACAAACATCTGGGCTTTTACCAATTTACGGCTCACAGGACATATGTTCTTTTTAAAGATTAAACTGTACATGTGAGGCACTGACTTAAGCTTTATGTAGATACGGGCTTCATGTTTGTGTGATGAAATAGCCACATTTGTAATAGCATATTGTATTGAATATTTCTTAGACACGCAAATATCGATTTAAAAATATCGAGCAGATGTGCAGTGTGGAACTGTGACTCTCAGAGTCGCAATCAATTCGCTGGTAGAAGGAGACATGAAATCTCACAATTGCACACTGGGGTTGGCATCGGTAAGGGAAAAAACATAGGCTTTTGTTTGACAACCTTGGAAGTCTTTCTTGTTTTAGGAAATGATGGCAATATTGACTTCAAAATAGATTGCTCAATATGTACTTTGTGTAATTTAGTGTACTTTAACAGTATGCTTCTCTTCTGTTAGCACTGGAGGCAAGACCTCCCAAGAGGAATCAACATTGTGCAAACATTGCAACCTTTGTTCCTCCAGCAAGCACAAGGTGATCCGCTTGCACGCTTTTTACACTTCCATTTCACCACGTTAAGGAAAATCCATAAACTTTGGAATGATGTCAAAACAACAAGTTGAGGTTTTGACAGCTTGAATTTTCCACTGTTCAAAGTGAAAAGTGGCCACAACAAGCACCCTCCCCCCATGTTTCTTTTATGACAAATACAACAGCATCCTAATTGTGTGAACGCGACCACCGCTGTAAACGCCACCTTGTTAACTCCACCTTGTTAATGCTTGTGATGTGCCAGAAATGCTGTGGTGGCTTTCGGTAATCTGTTCCCCCTTTGTGTGCGTTCTGCTGATAGGCAGCGTTTTAGGGTGAAAATAAAACGTAATCCCACCAACCCTCACAGCCACCAGTGACCACATACACCGCTCCCCTCCAGAGCTGGAGACGTCCACCGCATACATCCATCATCAGTGGAACAGAAACACAAAGTTGTTGTTGTGAAGCTACGTATCTGATCCTTCGCTCCAATCCAGCTCACTGCATTCCAAATGAGCCAAAAGCGACAAGTAATCTGCTCATGTGGGGAGTGCCTTAACAATGTTTAAACATTTCTCCTCACACCCCATGGTGCCATAAGGGATCCATGTAGACACGCTGACTCTGCTGTTATTAAACAGAGTTTTAACTTGTATTCGTTTCATGTTCTGTAGACGGCCTGTGTTTTCTGGGGCAGGCTTTAATTGGCTTGGATTTCTTATTCAAATTATTTTTTTTCTTTTTTAGAAAATTTGCTCGCGTGGAGAAGAACAGAGAAATGTTAAACGCAGACAAACAATATCTTCTGGAGGTCCGGTGTTTTGTGTTACAGCGCTTGGCTCCGTCGGCAGTCCCCGTGATGACTGACCCGGTCCGTTTTACATGCCTGCGCCACACACATTGTGCACTGGGTATACAGGCTGGCAGGTCTGGGGTCAGGGCACACAAGGCCTCGGCTCAGCGGAGACCAGAGCAGCCATGTCACCGACCTGCCCCAGGGTGCCTGAGTCAACCTCCCCCCTCCACACCCAAAAGACGGAGCTTCATTAGGTTTCAAAGGCTTCCTGGTTTTGTGTTACTGCAAAAATACTTGCCAGGAGTGACCGCTGATGGGGAGAGCCTGGTGGGCCGCGCTGGTCAGGCGAGCGAGCCAACGAGCCCACCAACACCAACCTCCCCACTGAGCGTCAGGAGGAACCCATTTAGGCTGCCGTTTGAACAGACCCACCTCTGTCCGAGACAGGTGTGATTTTCATTACATAATCACCCAGACTGGGAGAGAGAAAGCACCCCTATGCTCTGCCATCCCTGATCTCGCTTCAAAGCAGCAAGGCAGTGGTGTGTGTGTGTGTGTGTGTATGTGTGTGTGTGTTAGTGTATGTGTGTGTGTGTGTGTGTGTGTGCGTATCCACTGCTACCTCTCTCTCTGGCCCACACAGAATCTGGCCCCGGACCTGTCAATCATGGAAGAATGGCTGGAGTAAAAAAAACAAAAGCCCTCCAAGCCAACCCATGGCACACTTCATCAAGAGGGCCTTCACTAGGCCTCCTACTAGTGTATATGACCCCGCTCTGACCCCCATCCTACAGCGGCCGAGTACAGAGGGAGGCTCCATGGATCCATCCCTACTGTCATTGTCTTCCCCTAGACCTCCAGCTAGACTTTCTGCCACTTGAAAGTCTTCTTCAAATATAACACACACAAAAAGCCAAGCCATGCACGCAGGGGGAAAAATGAAAGGGCCTTTCCGACTTGGAAAGAGCCACATCAATTATCATAGCAGTGCTGTCGTTAGCATGTGAATAGTGACCTGTGCCCCCCCCCCTTCCTCCTATATGCATAATGCCACTGAGTCATTGTGATGGCCGCTCGGCTGGCCGCTGACAGGAAACCGCAGGCTCACGGCGGGCCCTATTGTCATGGGTGCATCCATCTGCATGCAGGCCATTAGGGGATATTTGCACTTCCTGTGTCTTGCGGCCTGGGCCAGGACACTTGGGCACGAGCATGAGGGGCCACTGCTCCTGATGCCTCTTCAGGTGCAGATGTGTGCTAGAGGGGCAGGGAACCTGCCAGCGTCCTGGTGATAGATGGATGGATGTGTGTGTGTGTGTGTGTGTATGTATGTGAGTGGGTGGGTGCGTGTATGTATTAAGGGGTTTCGGGCTAGGGGGCATGGAAGTGTTGGGATGGGAGAGTCTGGTGATGGCGGTGGGTTATTTTCTCAAAGAACATTGCTCATTCTCAGGCTCCTTTGTGGCCGAGGATGTCGGAGGGAGTTCCCCGAGCGGGACAAGGTCTGGCCGCACAGCAGCACTCACACACTCGTTGTCAATATGCAGTGTGGATGAGGCGCCGGTGGAAGCCAGACGGATGGGAGAAGTGTGCCGGCTGCCAGCCTCTGCACCTGGGAGCCTGGGAGCTGGGGCCTGCGAGATGCTGACAAACACAAACAGCCTGTTGCATAATGCATCGGCCCTATCCAGCTGAACACACGCTGGGGAGCTATAAAAAAAGTGCTTACAGACCCTGTCTGTGTGTGTGTGTGTGAGAGAGAGAGAGTGTCACTGAAGTGCGTGGAGAAAGTGGGCCAGCAGTGAGCCAGTGCTGAGGAGGGTGATGGTTGCTGCTCAGGGCTGCTTTATGGAGGGGGCAGAAAGGCACCCAAGACACTCTCAAGACCCTGGGCAGGTCAATCAGCCATATGAATGCCAGCGTTGGGAATGGGGTGACAACACCTGACTGTGTGTGTGTGTGTGTGTGGCTGCAGATGTGTGTTCTCGTCATTCGTGTGTTGAGGACGGGGAGTGTGCAAGTGTTTGCTTGCCAGGCACGTCTGCTCAGAGTGAGGAACCGCTGGGAGCATGTCAATAGTCTCAGTCCCCACTCGGATCGGTGTGCCTTGATAGCCTGAGCGAGACACACATTTTAGCAGTGTGTATGTGTGTATGTGTGTGTGTGTGTGTGTGTGTGTGTGTGTCAGTAGTGTTAGCATAGTATAACGTGCTGGTTATTTTCACTCACTCATGCATGTTTGTCCATATATGTGTCCAAGAGAGATTTTAGATGCTTGCACTGGTATAAAAAATGCTTGCACACACACACACACACACACACACACACACACACACACATACATACAAATCTGCAAGCCCTGTCAGTCTCCCTTGTACACATTCAACTCTATTCAGACCCTACACACATACACAAACACACACACACACACACACACAAATACACGCACAAACACATGGGAGCTGACCCCATCATATCAGGCACACGCCATCCTGCATAAACACGGCTCACACACACGAGGCCTGTCAATCCCCATCTCCAGTGCCTGTAACCTATAGGCTTGTTCTTACACAC
>JAGFZM010002149.1:159398-187610 GCA_017657215.1 Limnothrissa miodon | reverse complement strand
CTCTCTCTCTCTCTCTCTCTCTCTCTCTCTCTCTTTCTATATTTAAAGCCTTGCTTTGGCAGCTCTCTTTCCTTTTTTGTTGTCAAATCGGTCTCAGTTTAGCTATTTTTTCATGAAACAGATTATACAATATTCATGGTAAGGATTTTGGTAGATGCACGCTGATACAGCAGGCTTCACATGTCTAAACACAAGCAAACACATTTCTCTCCTCCTGCTCTGCCTTGCTGACATTTCTCTGACATCCTCCTCCCTCAAGGTGAACCCAGTTGCTGGCTGATCTAAACAAAAAGACAATTGTGTGGATGTAGTGCAAGCCAGTGCTTGAGTGCTACACATGCATCTGTCGCCCTGCGCGCAGCCCTTGCCATCAGCATGCCCACCTCGGAGACTCCCAGAGGGGGCTTCGCCAATGCCAGTATGCCCTGGGAGGGCCCAAACGTCAGGGGCCCGTCTGTGGTCAATAGCACGGTGAAGATGGTGCTGATCTCGGCCATTGTGTGCACATCACTGTTTGGGAATGTGGTGGTGCTGCTGGTCTTTCAGCGAAAGCCTCAGCTACTGCATGTTGCCAACCGCTTCGTCCTGAACCTGCTGCTGGCCGACCTACTGCAGACGGTCCTGGTGATGCCCTTCGCCATTGCAGCGGCTGCCCCGGGGATCTGGCCGCTGGATGCCCGTCTGTGCCAGGCACTGGTGGTACTCATGCACCTGTTTGCCTTTACGGGCGTCAATACCATCATGGTGGTGTCGGTGGACCGCTACTTGGCCATCATCCACCCGTTGTCCTATCCCACGCGCATGACGCCACACCTGGGCACCAACCTCATTGCGCTCACCTGGCTGTTGAGCGTACTGCAGAGCACCCCGCCGCTCTATGGCTGGGGCGCCATCGACTTTGACCGGCACCACAACGCCTGCACTGTGGTCTGGTCCTCCAGCTACTCCTACTCGGTCCTGGTGTCTGTGTTCTCCTTTTGGCTGCCTGTGCTGGTCATGCTGGCCTGCTACTGGATGGTGTTCCGGGCCGCACGTCGCCAGAACGCCCTGGTGCACCCAATACAGGCCAACAGCCACCTGCAGCCCCCAGAGTCCACCCAGGCCTCCTGCTCCAGCCCCCAGAGATCCCAGCAGCAGTCCCAGCCTCCAGCCCAGTCCCAGCAGCAACAGCAGCAGGGCCAGTCATCTCAGCCCGACCCCCCCTCAACCAGCTACCCAATCCGTGCACGCCACAGACGCTTCCACTACCACTGCAAGGCGGCGCGGGTGGTCTTTGTCATCATGGCGTCGTACATCGTGAGCATGGGACCGTACAGCGTGCTCAGCACGGTGGCTACCTGCTCCAGCTGGCGCATGCCGTCCTGGCTGGCCTCGCTGGCCCTCATCCTCTTCTTCCTGCAGTGCTGCCTGCACCCCTACATCTACGGCTACATGCACCGCAGCGTGCGCAAGGAGTTCCTGGCGTTGCTGTGCAGCTCGCTCTGTCGACCTGGTCGGCCCGGGAGGAGCTCTGCCGTCGACAGCTGCTTCACGGTGACGGATGGAAGGCTGGGCCAGACCACGGCGGCCGGGCACCCCAGCCAGGGAGCCCGAGTCTGCCCCCTCCGCACCTGGGAGGAGGGCACGGTCTCTTCCTCTCCAACTGAGAGGAGGTCCAGGGACAGCCGCAAGGAGACCACCTCCATTAGCCTAAGCTCCGAGAAAGAACTGACCGTTCATAGCAAGTGACCTCGGCAGCACAGGTTTCGATTGGATTGCTTCTGTGGAGCCTATTATGAGGTCAAAGGTTAGATGGGAAAGATGTGGCCTTCACAGTGTGGGCGTGATATCGTACAGACGATACCAAGGTAAACCCAGGTATACCTCTATTATGATTCCTCTCCTTCACATTCTGTTGTCACCTCCACAGTGCCTGACTGCTATGTGATTGTGTTCTGAAACTGTTGGGTAGACATACTATTTGTTTGTGGTGTATGCATTCAAGTTTTAAGCATATTTGACGTACAACAAAGCAAATGAAAGCTTTATATTTGGCAGAAGCAAGAATTAGCAGATTTTTAGCCAATTTAGCAAATGAATGTAAAGTGTTGCAGTGTTGTCTTGATGTAGAACACAGAGGAGAGGAATGGCTGTTCAGACATTTTGTATTTTTTTTTCTAGACATGTTGAGTTTACTGTTTTGGATACTAACATGTGTACAGACACATCAACTTGGGCCATTCAGAGTGTGGAGTGGTTGAAGGGGGACAGAAATACTGCTCAGAGTTGCAGATTTTTAAAAAATATTTTTCTGTTCTGTTGCATATGTTGGATATACTTAATGTATTGTATGTTTTGATAAAGGAAAATATGGGGGCAGCTGATACTATGGACAGTACTGTTTGACAGACAGAATTTTCATGAAACACATTTCCTAAAGATCATGTTGTAATTCCCCAAGTTAAGCCTTTTATAATGTCATGTTGTCTCATTAACACAAGGAATAGCGTGAATCATGTCTAGGTTCAGGTTGTGAGCCATGAGATTAGTTTCTGGCCAAGGAGTTGAATTTGGAGTAGCCAGTGCTCAAGTGCCTCCTTCACTAAAACTCACTGATGCTGTTTGTGTCAAACCCTTCACCACCTCAACACTGCCATGCCCATTGCCAGAGAGCGACTTTGTGAAAATTGGCAAAGCCTAGTCAATGTGCCTACCCACTTATCAGACATTCACAGGGAGAATGAGCCCAGCCTTACCAGTCTGAGGCTTTTATCAGTGGCTAACCTGCTGGGTACCTCCTTCCTGAGACCTCATTGTCCTTCCCACCCATCCCTGTGCTAGGTCAGAGAACAAGTTCCACTGCTTGGAGGACATGGCTCAACTGCAGTGTCCTTGTGAGGTGTCACATGTGGTCCCACAACAGAACTAAGCAACTAGACCTCTTGCAGGTTCCTCTCCTAGGATGCAAGGTTGCAGCTTTGACCTCCGCTGTGAATCAATAGCACTGTTGTTTGAGGTTACCCAGAGCTGTCGGTAGAAGAAAGATCTAAGAGTTTGACGCAATCTAGACTGAATACCACTATAGGCAGCTAACACCAACCACATGGGGCACAAAAACTCCCTTTCAGTGTCATGATGCCCCATTCAGTTAGCTTTAGCTACCGATACGATTCACACAGTATTTCTTCTTTAGGTCAGATAACAGGTAGGTTACTGTGTAGCAGATGGTGGAGCTGTGAAATGCTGAAATGTCTTCATGATTCTTAACCTCCAGAGACATACAGTACTCATCCTCCTTGCCAGTAACTTTATGTTCAGCTGGGTTAGCTAAAGAAAATGATAGCTATTTAAAAGCAGAAAGATTTGAATTAAAACCGTCTCTATGACAAATTCACAAAATTGATACAGTAGGCCTAACGGCAAGCACTGGCAAGATGCAGAGAACTTTAAGAAACGCCTGTAAACGTTACATCTACATTACTGACAACCAGCAGGTCAGACATACAAAAAATAAAAAACAGGACTGTTTATTCCTTCTGCTATGGTTATTACGAGACTATTAACTACAGTTAGTGTGTGATCATTCTATGGGACTGTGTGGTCATTATGTGGGAGTATTGTTAGTGTTTAGGAAAGTCAGCCCATGTGTGGCCAGCTATGAGCTTGAATATTGGAAAATGTTTCGGAATATTTCTATCCACAAAATCCCCAATGATTTAAAGAAAAAAAGGGTTTGGATTAATAGCATATCATTTGTGTTTTGTTGATGATGGTGTGGAAATGTTTTTAATGCTGAAATAACTATTAAATTATGTCATGAATTAATGTTTCCTTTTTTATTCATACAAAAGCAATCTACCATAAAGATGTGCTTCATAACCATTTAGATCTTTTTTATGTTTGTATAAACAACCTTCAGTAAGAGTTCCATAAAACAACAATATAACAGACAGTCTCAATACAGCAAAATAATGGTCGATGATGTTCACTGCTGAGCCACATGTAACGGCCATCAAATGGTTCGGATTCATATCCTCAATCATCTCCAAACACCAATTGAGAGTTAAACAAAAAGAGAGAGAAAAACATCACATAGAAATCAACATCTGCTTTACAGGACAGTTTTTAAAAAAACAAACAAACAAAAAAACATGACATTCTTGGTATTCTCATGTTCAATTGTCTCACACACAGCAGAAAAAGGTGCTAAAATAATTATACATGGACATTAGGGTTTATATAGACAAAATCAAATGCATTATACCTCATAATAGTAGAAATGAAAAAATAAATCCTTCAGCTCTTGGTACCATGCTGAACAAGGGAGCAAAATGTCCTCATCTTCTTCCGACAATTTTGGAGTTCCCACTGAAATTTAGTCGGGATCCATATGCGAGTCTAAATCAACTCTGGCAGTAAACGGAGTGGACAGCAGAAGCAAAGGAAGAAGATGGAGGTGCTCTTTGGAGCATTGAAACACACAGAAAGGGAGGGCTCCCTAGTCCCTGTGCTGTGCTGTGCTGTGCTGCTGATCCCTTGGAGCAATCGGATGGTTTCAGAGTTGCACTCCTGACTTTGGCAGGTTCTGTCCATAGAGAGAGAGCTGCGAGTAACATGCATTTCCTTCGTCTCGTTTTGCCTTGTCTTGGTGGGGCGGGGCGGGTGTCTGAGGTGGAGGCCCCGCAGGGCTCCACCATTTAGTCCACTTTCACTACACTGTAGATCTTATTTACAAACCAGAAGCAGGCGAAGAAGCCAATGGTGCCTGCGGAGGGAGAGAATGACAATTAACATCAAGCTAATGCATTTGTCTAAGCGCATGGCAATCAGCCTTTCTAATCAGTTGACTTTACATGACATTTGTCCACTTTATAGAGACTATTTGTCTTTAGTCTAAAATATTTTTCCATTTTATACAGAATTTACATCCCATTTGTCAACCTGTAAAAAATGTACAGCTTACTATATCAGGACTAAACAAAGGGCAGAAAGAAGAGCCACTCAAAAGGTTCTTCTTTGGCGACTCAATTAATTACTTTCAACATCTGATCTGAAACGAAGGAGATCCAGTGGGAATCCAGTGCTCTGAGTACTGCATTCAGCTAGAATCTTGACATTTTCTAGTTGATTCAAAGAAAAGAGCCAGTTGACTCCTGCAATGAATTCATAGGGCAGGCTGACAAATTACACTCTGATCAAAGTAGGCATTAAAGTGAACGAGACGGGAGCATAGAAAACCAGAAGAAGAAAGACAATCAGGCCAATTCATATTTGGAGCCAATAGCAATGACACAGCATGGATCTATCTGCACTCAGGAAGCCCATCAGCCAGCCTTGCTTTCATAATGTTACTGATCAGAGCAGGAGAGAGACCCTGAGAAGAAAGAGACAGAGACTTTTGGAGTGAATGAAGAGTGTGTGTGTGTGTGTGTGTGTGTGTCATTAAGGGGGAGAGAGAGAGAGAGAGAGAGAGAGAGAGAGAGCTGAAGAGGTTCAGAAAGCAATGGAGGGGGAGCGAACACAAATCTAAGCACTAACTCTTGTGTGGGTGGTTTAATAACGAGCAGGACTGAAGCCAGCAGTTACCATGTCAACTTCAGCCCAGCCTGCCTGCCTACCTCCAGAAAGGAAAGCGGTAAACGTGTGGCATTGGGGTGGGGTGGGGTGGTGGTGGCGGTGGTCATAGACTACTCCCATGTGACCCACCAGAAGAGCACCCCTCCCCCCATTCACTTCCCCATAATAGCCAACCAATCCTAATCCCAACGCATCATAAATAAAGGTGATCATCAAACCAAGTCTTGTCTTAGGCGAGACAATAGATCACCTCACTACCTAAGGCTGTGCTCCTAACAGTCCATCCATCATGCCCTTGCCAAACCCTATGAGGTTACTCCACCCTACCAGGGCAAGGCACAGGCCATTCGCAGGTGTAAAAGGAAAGAGGTTGGTGTTGGCCGGAGGTGAGAAGAGGAGAAGAGAATGAAGACCAGCCATTCTGGGAATGTTTCGTCTGTTGTCCAATAGGAAGCTGCCCTCCTCCCGGGCGGGAGCAGCTCGAGTGTCATAAGAGGTGTGAGCGCTGGGACGCGATGGTTCATCAGTCAGTAAGATGTCAGCAGCTGCTTTCTGGCGCCGCCAGTGGCTTCTGCCGGTCGTGCCCACACCGCGGGCCAAACGAGATGTCAGCAGTGTGGGAAGACGCTGGCGTTGATCTGAGGGTGACAGCCATGCCACCGCGCTGTCGACAGTCCACATTTCTGAGCTGACTAGCACCCGTGCGCGTTTGCGCAGTTTTCATTAAGCGTGGTGAATGCAGCGCCGTTGGCCTGGAGAGTAGATAGAAAGAGCCCGGCCCGGTCTGAAGTGCTCAGCACATACGCTTTGAAGCCTGCACTTCCTGCCTCCTCAACACGCCTAACAAAGCCACACAGGCCCCTCCCCAGCTGACCTAATGAATACCACACACACACACACACACACACACACGCGCACGAGGACTTGATTACAGCTGCATTCGAGTAATGGTAATGGTAATGTGACAGTTGCAGGGCAGGTCGAGCATGTTCTCTTTAAATGCCATTCCTTTTCATCCAGAGAAACCTGTTGGTGCGCCTGCCCTTTGTCAGAGTGTCTCCCAGGTGTGAGGATTCTGGAATGGAATCCCTGAAAGTGTCAGGGTATCAGTATCAGATATCTACTGTGTGCCAAATCTGACATTCTCTTCCACCAGATAAGGAAGGTGTCTGGTGGCTGTACCTGGAACCTGGAGGGTGATGAAAGCCAATAGCCCATAGGCGGGACACACTATCTACACAAGGTATGCGCTGTGCAGTCACCATTTCCTGCTCGCTTCAGCCCCCCCTGGGAGGCACTTGAGCTGGCATAAGCATGACGTGTTCTGGAGCTAGGCAAATACAGCGTCCCACACCCAGACCTCTGACTCGCCTCCTACTCAGCACTGTCACAGGGAGGCAGGCAGCCCACTCCCTAAGCCACACACAAACACACACACGCACACACACACTCAGAGACACACACACAGACACAATCTCTGGGCTGCAATAATGTGATGTCCTACAGTGTGCTTGCATTCTGACACTCATAGCACAGCCCTGAAGGGTTTGGTGTCAGACAGACTAATATCAGGAGAAAGGACGGGGTGTACGTGTCATGTACTTCACCTACCTGTGAAAAGGAAAAATATGAGGACCATAATCATTGTGTAGCCAAAGTACAATATGGTGCTAGCAGCGCCAACAATCTGGAGTTTGGAGAAGAAGTAGTGCACAGCGTAGACAAACAGGTAGGCCGCTGTGAAACCACTGGTCAGGAAGGAGCGCCACCACCAGTGGTAATCCTGCAGAGAGAGAGAGAGAGAGAGAGAGAGAGGGGGAAAAACAAGACTTCACTTTGACTCAAATCTTCACATATATACTGTGTATACTGTGCCCTTCACAGTCTGCATCGCAGACCCGTTACCATAACTACCAAAAAGCAGGGGGCTATTTTCAATATAGTCTTCTACACGCTTGCCCACCATCCCTCAAAAAAATCCCTCAATTTTTATCCCATCGGACCAGAAAGCCTCTAGGTCCCAATATCATCTCATCCATAATTTAATGAAGACAGTATTTAACTGGCATGCATTTTGAATAGATCTACTACTAATTAATATACTAATTAACACTACTACTTAGTAATAAGAAGGGCAAGTTAAAGACCAAAAATGCCCCACAGTGGTCCTAGGCATTTTAAACCCATCTCACCACCTTTCTCACTATGTGTGGGGGTAGGACAAGCATGGGTTGTTATCCAGACAAGTTTGTAATAGCCTTTGTTTAATGTTTAATAATGGTTCAGTTAATAGTTAATCTCTCTCTCTCTCTCACTCTATTGGTTCAGTTAAGAGATGCTGTTCAGTTAACAGCGAACATGATTTTTCTTCATCATTCTCCATCCTACAGAGGTAAGCATACTTTCTTGAATGCATTTACATGCACATTATGTTGTCTTTCCCATGTGGAAAAATAGGACATTTGAAACGGTTACATTTCAGTTGTTGGATCTTAGTGAACAATAAACTCAGGGAATACAACTCGAAAGCTGACTTTCAAACTGTGTTGACTCTGGCATGTTGTACAACTGAAAGTGAATAGCTGCAGCATACAGAGAAGCTGTGTGTCTGACCTCGGCACAGAGGTGGAAGTAGCACAGCAGGATGGTGGCCTCGGAGCAGGTGATGAGGAGGATGATGAAGACCAGGAAGAGGAAGCCAAACATGTAGTACATCTGATGAGACCTGGGGAACAGGGGCCAATCAGTGGAGAGACATGACCGAATAATAAAATAGCTTTGTGTTGGGTCCATTATTGTGTGCTAGGCTGCACGTTTTTCCGATTGTGATTGCTATATTGAGCTTGTGAAGGCAAGTGCATTACCAAATCATGGACGTGACTGTGTCCAAAAATAAGTCTGACTTGTCACTGAACAGTACTAAATCACTAGTGCCATAAGGACAGCCAACTGGAGTTTTCTAATGAAATGCCACCTACCAGATGCTGTTGAGGATGAAAAAAAGCTGAATGAAGATGCAGCCGAAGGGCAGGATGCCTCCCATGATGATGCCAGGGATGGGTTTGGTGAAGAAAGACTGTTCTGGGATCTGTCTGGGAATCTGATTTGTTCGGACTGGCTGCTCCATTACCTGAATACATCATAAACACATTTCTGTTTCTGGAAGGGCAACTAGATGTATTGAATTTGCAAACTAAAAGCTAACATTGAACAGATGGGGCATAAGAAAACATTCATGCCCTCAGCAGTTAGAGTTAGCTGCTGTTATGTTTCTTTATGTTGCATTAAATTGTGTTTTTTTTCCATACCAATCAACAGCACTTTGCAATCTAAAACACAGAGAGTATGGGTTGATTCACTCCAGATAACCGCTTTTATACAGCATTCAAAGCATGTAGTGCAAGAACACATGGAAGGGAAATTTACAAAAGAATAACCCAAATGTGCGTGGAATTGTGGGTGCTTCACCTAGAGCGCATCTAGCTTTATGCTGTGCAGGTGATCAAATAAAGTGATTAGATGAAATTATAATAACATCTTTATCTTCTGCAGCTATACAACAGATGCATTTCCAGTGACTTCCATTGGCTCATTAAACTCGTATGACGGACTTATAATAATTATACTAAATATAATAAACTATTTACTGAGCTTCACCAGGTGCTAATCATAACAGGGACCTTCCATCTGGACAATACTTCATTGCTTGCCCTTTCTTTCCCTCATCTGAGTGCATATGGCCCAGGACAAGGAAGTGGGTTAAGCTCTTCCCATGTTTATTGCACTCAGCTAGTCCTGGGCGTGATTGGGGATGCTAAGTTAATGATTAGACATTCTCAAGCAAAACTGGCCGGCTAAAACCACAAGTTATGTGATGTCATAAGGTCAACAAAGCATAAACTCAAAGCATATTACACTATATAAAATAGTCACCAGCAGGGCTAGGTCACTGACACTTATCTGTCAGCCTGACATAGTTTATACACTGATGACAAACGCTCATCAAAGCTGTTAAATATTGTCCATGTGTTTCAACAGCCTTGGTAAGTTTAGAAGCATAGCACAATGCTACTGTACTCCAAAATATACATAAAACATTTCTGTATGCACTTGGAATCAAAGCCAAGACAAATACGATTTGTGTAGACAACTGCACAAAGATATGCAGCAATGTTTAAACTGACAGACATGCCGAGCTGGTGCCTCCCAAACTTACAGGTTTTTTGAAGCCGAAATAAGCCCCCAAGAATGTGAGGGGCACAGAGATGCCAAACCACAGGGCCAAGATGGCCACCAAGGTGCCAAAGGGGACCGCGGCCGAGGAGCCTTCCACCCACAGGATGAGGTTCATCAGGAAGAAATCAGCAAACACAATCCTGAAGAGATTGAAAGAGTCTCAATTACAGAAGCACAAAATTCCACGGGACTATAAACTAAATGGAACTTTAAACACAAAAAGGGGAACATACCCAGGACACAGAAGTGCTGTCAGGAGGACATTGGTTTTCCATTTCTCACCCCCAAATGCTGTGGAGAAACACAAGTATTAACCAAGTAATGGAGGACGAATTAGGTTTGACAGGTTTATCTGAAAACAATCCAACTGAGTGCACAGCCAGGGCCAAGTCTCTGGATCAGGGTTACATCCCCTTAAGAGGGGTGTGCGTATCTGTGTGTGTGTGTGTGTGTGTGTGTGTGTGTGTGTGTGTGTTATTGTAGTGAGGTGGCTGCAGGGACAGAAACCTGATCTAGCGGACTCGTGAGGCCCGGCGGATGAGCCCTGAGCACTCACTCTTATAGAAGCGAGCCGAGACGTAGCCCGCTGGCGTCCCCAGCAGCACCCACAGCACCACGGCACACGTCATCAGAGCGCCGCGATTGGCTGGAGAGAGGAAGCCCAGGCAGGCCAAGACTGAGGAGAATACAAGAACACAAGACTGATCACTTCTATTTCCACAGCAGCGCAGCTAACCGTACCAGCCAACCAAATCAGCAATGATGTCAAGCAGCCAGGAACGGAGCTGCCGCAGTAAGAGCGTCTGTGCTCAATGGGAGAACAAGGACTTACACAGGGTAATGAAGGTCATAATGAAGATCTGAGTGCCCTGGCCAAGGAACACGGACAGCAGCATTCCCTTCCTCGGGGGCCGGAACGCATCCCCGTGCACCTGCTTCCACCCCGACTCTTCCTGAGCGTCCTCCTGTCAGTCACACGACACAGTTGAACAATTAGCAACAATCACACTTGTCACCTCTTTTCTCTCAAAATCATAGGTTCATTCATCCAAGCGTGTCATCTTTCAGTCAGAGGATTTTAAAGCAGTGTTAGCTCAAAATGTAGGGGCATGCATTTCAGGGATGGGTAAGCATGGTGTAGTACACATACTTGAGCTGCCAAGAGGCATATTTGTGGAGAATTTACTCTTGCCTGCCATTTGGATTGGTTATTTAGTGTCATCTACATACACCATGCTTCACCCTTCTCACCCATAACACAGAAGGGAGACGTGTACAAACAAAGACACCCCCAAAGGCCATATCCAGCTCAAAACCTCATTAGCTTATATCTGTACACAGGCTTACATAAGTTATAGGTGCCTTCCCTGATGGCGAAATCTTTACCATGTCCTGTGAATATTATGACATATTATTGTAATGGATTTGTTATACCAGAAGGAATAAAGGTAAAATGCAGAAACATGTTGCGTAGACCGTTTCAAGGGAAAGAAAGGTAAGTTACACATCCCTAGGATTTCGTATTAATTTGGTTTCACTCGATACCAGCGTTAAATTCATACTTTTAAAGAGGTGTTGATATATAAATGAGCTGACCCTCTCATACACCTATGTTTTTAAACATGATACATCCTAGTGTTAGAATGTTTACAGACTATTCAGCTGTAGGCATTTCAGTTTACTAAAACAAAATATTTTTGTGTCATGAATGCTCAAGAATATCGTCATGTGCTCGTGAATATTATTGTGTAAAGGTGCACTAAACTCGTGCAAGAGCTGAGAGTGGGGGTACCCACAAATCAGCATTCGGAAAATGGAACCAGATACAATGTAATTTACCGGTATGAAACATGGCGATAAGGAAGTGGCATGCTAATTGGCTGAAGCTAACCAGACAAATCCTGACCCCCTGAAACACTGGAGCGCATTAATACCAGTTGGGGATAAAACTTACCTGATCAACCTGGTTGTATCTGGCAATATCTTTGTGAAGTGTCCTCAGCATGATCATTGCCACCATACCAGAGAGGAAGAGCACAATAACCAGGGAATTCATGATGCTACAAAAACACACAACCGCCAATCAATCAGAACCTGTGCAGCATTGACAGTATACAAGAATTATTACAACAATCACAACACAAATGAACAGGGATCCAACCTGACCACTGACACATTTGACCACTTACCTGAACCATTGGATGTTGGTATGCGGCATGGACACCAAAATATAATCCCACCTGGAGGCCCACTTAATGTCATTATTTTTCTAAAATAGAAAAGGTTTTAATTAGAAAGTACACTACATATTTGGATAATAAATGAATAAGATTTTATGGATTTAAATGGAAAAGTAAAGTAACTACTAACCACAAACTTGACGGAATATGTGTAGGATAATTTAAGATCACTGGTGAAATCTCCCGGGATCTCCATGGGTGCTCCCTCACATGATGGCTTGTTTTCATCTTCATTTTTGTAACTTGTCGAAAAATAAACAACAAACAGAAATGTGTAAGACCCCCATGTTCCCCTTAAAAAAAAAAAAAAAAAAAAAAAATTGCCACTGATGGGAGAGCCCAGTGGTCGCGTTAGACTTTTTAATTGTCTGTCATTTTGAAGACTGCCGTAACGTCGGCTCAGATTGAAAGTTGGTGACGGCAATGAAGCTTATGTAGAGTAAGAAACTCACAACTTGCCTATTATTTCAATTTTGTGTTTTATTGTTATTTTTATTATTGTTAGCCTAATGGTAAAATCCGTCAAAATGACGGACGGTCTTCAGATTTTTTCAATGACGGACATTTGTCGGTTAACGCGACCTATGGGAGAGCCATTAGCTTCTGTACCTCTTGGGTTCCAGTGTAGCTGCCACCAATCTGGCACCAGTCCAGCCCTCATTTTCTCCACTGTGGTAGGTAATGGTGATGTCCACGTGGTTGAAGAGATAGTAAGTATACTTCTTGTTGAACTCCGCCTAAGGACAAAAAATACATATAAAACACTCTTACCTCAAGTATGGTATTGCTTCAGACTTTTTTTTTCTCTCTTTGTGTAAAACTATTTTCATCCTAATATTAGCCTAAAAGTGCCAGTCAAATGTTTTGAGAGCAACAAGCAAAGAAGGAAAACTAACATTAATGACACAAGCATCCTTTGCTCGTCCATCTTGAGTGACAAGACAGCCAATAGGGAAACCAGGATTGCAGTACTTTTGATTGTCCTCCACATCATAACACCATGTTACTGGCATGTTGTCAACAATCCTTCAAGGACAGAAAAACATAGTAATTACTAGGGCTGGGGGTAAACAATTCTTTTTTAAACGATTAATCGGCCGTTTATTTTATCGATTAGTCGACTAATCTAACGACTAACTGGATGATTATTCTAACGATTATTTATCTGTTGTTCGATTAATAAAGATCATAATGTATCTGAAATACCAGAAACTTCTTAATATAATTAATTATTAAACATCAGTTTTGCACAGCAACAAAAACAAAATATATATAAAAAATTACACAATTACACAATTTGGATGGCCATTTCCTCTTAAGATATGCTCAATGCAAGCAAATAATTACATGACAGTGGGGCATGTTACTTGTAAAGCAAGTTACTTGTTAAGTCCAACAGTGCGTTCCATCTATTTTATCACAAAGGTCATTGATAAACAAACATCATTTTCATCAACCTCACAGAAGCTTCATCTTTATTCGTCTTTATGAACAACTACATTATCAACACTTTATTAAACCTAAAATAGATATGAGATCTGAACTCACCAATGGTGCTGGTAATTGAGCTGCATTCCACTTTTGAGAAAATCAAGTTTTTTCTTGTCGTCATCATTTTTGATAGAATATGATTTTGTACACACCTTGACACAGGTCTCGTCTTTTTTAAAGGAAAACTGATTAAAGAAATCGTATTAGTCATGTCATAAACCACCATCAAAATTATACTCCAATTTTTATATGGATACGATACATATTACAGTTCATTTTAACTTCATAGCAACACATGTTATTATAAATGACAGTCCACAATGTTAAAACACAAATACCTAAAACTGTGACATAGAAACACGAGATATCAATTGCTTATGAACCCAGTGACCACTCACTTTGTAGGGAGATGTCTCAATTCTTTCCCCAAATAGGACTTGACCAAGGTTCTCAGATGGTCTTTTCTCTATTTCATCTTGGCAGAAATCAAACCTGGTGGCCATATATAGTTAGATGATGTACTGCAGGTCCAAAGGTAACATTAAAGAAAAAATTGTCATAGCAACTTACACATCATATTCATAGGGCAATACTGACTCCACCGAGTCTAGACGGTTCACGAAGAGCTGGATTGTTGACTGCGAAAACAAAAATGAATATATATAAGTAGGCCTAACGTTAAGTGCGTTAATGCTGCTAATCCACCACCTTTAAAAACAATTTCTTAGAACGATTTACAATTTTGCAAGTTAGTTTACACAAACGTTCCATGTCCAGAACTATAGACTACAGTTATTACAGGCAGTGTTGGAAAAGTTACTTTGGAAATGTAATGTGTAAAAGTTACAAGTTACTCTATTTAAAATGTAATAGTAGTGTAACTATTTCAATTACTTTAACAAAGTAATGTAACTAATTACATTTGATTACTTTTTCGTTACTTTCCCACATTTTGAATGAATTTTGTCAGCTTTCAATAATTTCTAGTTTTTTAAACCGTGGATAACCCTTTAAGTATTAATCAACACTGACTGCTGTAAAGATCTCTACAAACTCCTTAGACTTCAGTGCATTAACTAGAAGTTGTCTATTTTGTGTGATTGCTAGTTCATTTTTACTTTCTGCAATGGGCTAGACCAGGGATGGCCAACCGGTGGTCCTGGACAGCATGCGGCTCTTTGCTTGGTCTCTTGCGGCTCTTGCATTCATATTGAAGTTTTTGTTTATGTGTGTGTTCGCTTCACAAATGTGCACGTGTGTGAGATGAAAATACAGTCAAGTTTTCTGGCAGGGGGCAAGATCATCTAAGTAAACAATTTGTTAATTTCACTCTCAAAATGGCAGGGAATAAATGCACAGCAAAGCGAAAATATGAAGATAAACATATTTGAAATGGGGGAGTTTATAGTCTTTTGTTGAACGTAATGACAAATCACTCTGCCTTACATGGTGGGTGGGTGAGTGGGTGTGGGTGAGATAAAGGGGTGATATTAATGTGAGCCCATGTATGATGTGGCCCTTGTGGTAACACAGTAAAAATGTGACTCTTGGTCTCTGACTGGTTGACCAGCCCTGGGCTAGGCCAACACTGAGTTTCTATCGGACATTGCAGTCATCATCGCAAGTGCTGACTGCTTAGTAGAGTGGGTGGAGTTGCCAATTCAAACATGATGACAAATGTTTCACTGCAGATATGTAACTTGAAATGTAATCCTGAATATTTCCTTAATGTAAATGTAATTTAACTACACAGTTTTCAATGTAACTGTAACTGATTACTGTTACTTTTATTTTGTAATTAAATTACGTAATTTTGTTACATGTAACTAGTTACTCCCCAACACTGATTACAGGTCAGGCGAGGTTAAGACATACTTGGGCAAGACAGTAATATTGCTATATATTATCATCAGTCGTGCTGCCTTAACGCAATTAAAATCCATTTGATAGACGCTTTAACTGACTTTGTGGACATTACAAACCTGTGATGCTTACCTGAGTAACTAACTAATGGAATCGTATTCCTATTGCTAGACAGGGAGGTATTGTTTTAATGCTATTAAAAGCTTTACAAATCTGTGACTTATTCATTCACTGTTTGCATTACTTTCTAAATGACGGGAGCATTGCTGCCTCTCCAGTATCTACGTAGCCCAAGTCACAACAAAACCCGTCAGGTAACGTTAGCTGTTGTTAGCTGCTGCCATCCGCCTGACGTTAGCGGTCCTAGCTGGTTTGCTAGCGAGAGATAACGTTTGCTAGCGAGAGATAACTGGACTGCGTGAACAGATAATGGACATAATGTCCAGCTTTGATCACATGTATTACGCACATGATGTATAAAAATAAATGGTTTATCTGTAGAGTCTTACCTGACATTCATTTGTGCTCTCTTCGCAAAAACTAACTGGAGCCAAACCCGGAAGATAGAATGCTGAACATAAATGTATCACAGTTAAACTGAACACAAGACCAAAAACGGAGTTTCCACGCTTCTTCATTGTAGAATTGATACCTTAATATTTAAATATATACTTTAACTATATGCTGTAAATATACGTTGTTAACGGGGAGGGGGAGGGGACTAGCTCGCTAACCCTACTTATTAACAGCTTGGTTAGCTACGGACCTCCCGACGACGACGGCAAGTCGGCAACTAGCAAGTGACGTTGAGGCGAAGGCGGTGTCTATGGCGGGTGAACGATGCCAAAAACATATACAACCGTCCGGTAGGTCCACCGAACCTCATCCTACTTGACGACCGAACGCCACTTAATGACCGGGAAATTTGTTTAGGCCGCGCAAGTCGGCTAGTCCAGCTTATCGACTTATTTGGCAATTGGCATGTGTAGCAATTTTTTTTGGTGAGGTTGTGCATTTTGCCGACCTGTTTAATTTTAAACAAAATAATCAGTTTCATCAGAGAATGCTGCAGAGCCAGGCTACTGATAATAGACCTATTGTGCAATATCTGTATGTGAAATCCCATTACTCACTGTCCTATATCCACCGCTTCTGACATGATCATTGTTACTGTGCAACATTTCCTATGCAAATACAAATAACAATTTAGCCTATTGTTTAGGGTAGCCCTGGCAGGCTTGGGAAGAGTCTGAAAAAAATAACATAGCCCAGAAAGGAAGTCTATTTTTTCACACAAGATTACTTGTATTGGTGTATTGAATGTATTGAAATATGTCTCAGTTTCTCAGCCTGTTGTGCATGGGTGCGGGGGTGGTGGGAAGGGCAGATGGAAGAAACCTTGGGCAGGTCCACAGCTCATGGGGCTAACCCAGGGCTTGGGTTGTGCTGATGGAGGAGTGTATGCCCATCCTAAGGTTGAGCATCGGTGAAGTCTGGGGTGGAGGGGGGTGGGACAGTGTATTGGTGGAATGGGGGTTTTGGTGAAAGCAGAGGTGAAGTGAAGTGTGCTCTGTGCTCTCATAGAAACATAAGTATATTTTAAAACTTTCAACCCCCTCCACAAGCTGCCCACTGATTTTTTATGGAATGTTACCCCCCTCTGATGTCTCCTATAGTCCATCCCCATTTATTTTCTGAATTCAGTGTCAAGTCGTTGAACTGGCACCACTCTCCTTTCCTCTACCTGATTCATTGCCTTTTGGCCTATAGCTGAAATTGATTAATGTAGGAAAACTTTATTTTCTAACCTGCAGCGATTTATTAGCCTACTGATTAGGCATACTAAGCCCAAGACCAAGTTTTAAAGAGTCAACAAGTATATTATGCCATACATTGAATAGCCTAGGTTACCTGTTGCAATAATAACAATAGCAGCATATTTCCTTGTGATAATAATGACATGTGGGTTTAAGAATGTATATTATAAAATCATTGACAAAGCTAATTGTAATAGGGAATTAGGCCTACTGAATCAGAAAAACAAGAGGTTGGAAATGTTTACAGCCTATTAGCTTATTCTAATTTGGGCCTATTGTTATTGTTATTATTATTAGGTATGGTAATATTGGAATTTTGAAGAAAAACAGGCCTACAGAAAAGTAGCCTTTAAAGCCACTATGTGTTGGATTTATCTTCTATTTATCTTCGTCTTTTATTAAAAATACATTTTTTATTTTAAAAATATAATGTAAAACGATGGTAATTACCTCCATGAATAAATTGTAGTGTTCCCGTAAACTTGGTAATTTCCATTTATATATAGATGTGGCTGGGTACCAAATGAGAATATCCATTTTGCGCCGCCATTTTCAAAATGAGGACCATTGGAAATGAGGACCGTGGGAAGGGAAGGGCTAATACATTTTATTCAAAGGTGTGCAGTATACCACTTCGCCGATAGATGGGAGAAATTCTCATACGAAAAAAATAAAACTTACACATAGTGGGTTTAATGAGCCTTTAATTAAATGAGTTAAGTTAATATCATCTTATGATTTATTAAGATAAAAGTTTATGTTGTGACATAACACGCCCACTTATGCAAACTATTCACGTTTACTGCACAGACTTTAAATAATAATAATAATAATAATAATAATAATAATAATAACAATAATAATAATAAAACATCAAATAATTTCAGACTTGCCGTGAGATTTCTTTCTCGAGCTTGTGATTAAAGGTGTCAGCTTAATTTATGGATAGCCTATCATTTTTATGCCTATTAATCATGCCATTACCTTGTAAAAATGGTTTAGGACAGATGTTAACACTCCTACATGTTTTAACAAGACCCTTCACGTACCACCATGTTCCTACAAAATAAGTAGGCCTACGTGTTGTACCAATTCTGCCACATGTTGGGGATGCATAAGTTCACATAGGTCCAGGTGGCCTGCTTATGAGAAGCGAATTAGTCACGTACATGCATGGGCGTAAATTTCATTTAACAGGGGGGACGATAGATATAAAATTTGTCAAGAGAAATTTTTGAAGGGGACACAAATAGGTCAGATTGTTTTTATAAAGATATGTCCCCACAGTGAAAAACTTTGCTTCTATCATTGATAAAACTATTTATTGCATTAATTGTTATGTTGTTTACTGTCAAGCCATCAACATACAATGAAACATGACTATTACTGTGAAAAGATACTTAAAGTAATGCTTTGCAACAAAACGGTTTAGGTGCACTGAAAAACGACTGCTCTCCTTTTCTCTGTCATTTTAGTCTATGAAACAGTCTGCAAGGTAACAATAAAAACAAGGAATTAAAAAAAGGTTTAAAATTAATTAAGATAAGACACCTAAGAACAGAATAGAAATTGAGAAGAACAGTGATATAATGAAGACTCCCGCAATATAAATATACCAGGCAGCCACAAAAAACGTGATGAATCAAAGCCGAGTGAATTAGATCTAACCAAAGATTCTAGAGTAACGTTACTGTGTCGCCTTGACACCATAAACTAACGTAGCGGCTAATCGTCCGCTCAGTCCGGCTGAGATTACACCACCAATAAAAAATATCGCCAAAAACACATACAGGATCCACTGATGGCCTTGTGCATTCTATCCTCAAACATAACACTTTTTAAACTACACATGACATCCTGTTAAATTAAATGTGGATGTCTGCAAAAACACTGTGGCACCTGCAAAACATTTCAGATGTACTGGGGAGCTAAATGCCACATAAACAAGCTAACGTTATAAGTATAACGAGTAGCCAAAACTTTTGATCCTAATATAGAAGATTTGTGGAAAATTACATGGATAATAATTTATAAATGAGTCAGCCTCAGCTACATTAAAGAGAATTTATTTAATTAATGTGAATGAAATACCCTAGTTCTAGCGCTCATTGAGCCGCAGCCACGCATCCAACTATGTAGACTAGAGTAGGCTAGGCTACGTGAGATGAACTGGGGAAGCAGGCTGTAGGCCAAACCACTGTGAGGAACTCAACTGTTTTAGATTTCTTTTTTCTTTTCTGCTCACACAGTTATTTTAGATATACATGCATTTTTAACAATAGAGAGTGTTTTATCCCAGGGGGAAGCAGGCAATATATATAGGCAGCATATATATTCCTTTTTTTTGTGGGGAGGCGGGGGCAAAATTATACTTTAATAGGCCTATAATCTGTTATTATTGGAAATTTGATACTTCTGTGGACAAGGTCGTGAATACCAGAGAATTCTGGTATTCGGGATTTGGTATTTGGTTTCCGGTCCCCTTTGAACTAATGAGTGTACCCCTCTCATGCCTAGCCTGGACTATCTAATTGTAGGTTTTTGAATCCATGAGTCATGCAGGGATCACCCTAAACCAGAACCAAAACCTGAACAAAAACTTTTTACATATTAGCCGAACTGAAGTTTCACTTTGGAGAAATGTTCTTGCAGAAGAATTAATGTTCAGCAATACATACCTGAAATAACAAGGCAGTCTAGAGGCAGGCAAAGTCCTCAGGAGAGCTTGTATGGAAAGCAAAACCAAATGTTTAGAATGAAAGTTTTAAAGAGGGGCTAAGCAACATTCTGTTTTTCTCTCTCACAAGCTCCCTCTAAAGACCGCTGTATTGCATTGTATTGCACTGCATTCTATTGGAGGCGGTCTGCGCTGCTGAACATTGCAAGTGCTGTATCTACCGCTATAGGCACACAGTAGCGCATTCTACACCGTTTGTTCGCCGTGTAATGACTAATTTTAGCATCCTAAACAGTATGAAATGGATTAATTAAATGAGAAATGTTGCATAGTGGGCCTTTAAGTCATCCATACAGAGTAGGGAGGATGACACTTTCCTTAGACAAAAGGAAAGCAAATAGGCCAATCCACATAACCTTCAAGTTGAACAAGTGCATATGGACCAATGAGATGTCATATTATCTAAGAGTTAATTATTTGTTCTGATATGGTAGGCTACGTGTGAAGGTATTGCATAAATTCATATTTGAAAGAGAAAAAGAAAGAAAAACAAAAGCAAATAAATGGTCAGTTGTGGGTTCAGGATACATAGCATCTAGCAATCTTTTTAGACTTTCCCCTCCCATACTTACTTTTTTCTATGCAGCTAAATGGAATATCTAGCAGCTTACAATCAGTGCTCTGGCATGTCTTATTTACAGTATTTTTTCTGGGCATTGTAGCAAACAGTGAGGTAGGCAAAGTTCAGAAAGATCTTCTCACAAAGAAAGAATCATAAAGGATTCCAGAATGAAATGAAATCCTGCATTGAAAAATCCTGCAGATTGTTCCTGCAGAGTAATTATGCAAGACAAGGCAAGTACATTGATACACAAAGAAATTTAAATGTGCTACAAAAATAAAAGACATGTTTAATATAACTACCAACTTGAATATAAAAGTTAAAGAGTGCTTGAAAAATATTGGTGTCTAGAACCTGACAACAAAAGGAGGATTTTTTTATGCTGTCAATTCTGTAACTTACCCTGCATGTAGTCAGTGCAGGAATATTGTATGCACAGTTTTTTCTTTCATTCTTTTACCAAACCACCAAAGACATTGCAGGAGGCCTGGAGCCTAAATTAAGGGATGCACATGTTTGTCTTAATCGTTTTTTGACATTAGACCTCAATTATAATAAATAATAGAATACTAATGTTAACTCAAAGGTGATGCATTTCATGTGACATAGACCTATGTTTTGATCAACAGTGTTAAAGTGGTATTTGGTTACTCAACTTTTACTTGACCTCTACTTAATTATAATTATTTACTGTACATCTGTCATTATTTCAATAGTTTGTTAGGCGAAATGTTTTATTTTCAACCACTTAGGCTATAGCCTACCTATTTTGTCTGTTTTTCTCTCAAATAATTTGTCATTTCATTTTTTATCTATTTAGCCTACTGCTCTTTGCGTTATCTTTTTAAATTGCATTGAACTGTCTCCTAAATGAAATGTCTAAACCAGCCTATGCATTGCCTTATTTAGAACACCCATGTTTACTTAAGTGTGGGAATCTGCACTGTGTTGAAGGAAAAATGTTTTTGTAATACAGGTCCATGCACAGTATTGTAGTTTCCATAAATGCATTTTTTCTCGCGTCCAAAATATTGCATGTAGCTCACTGCAGTAACAGTTTTGATACTGCAGTTCATAAAAGTACATATAATCATCAGGCGCCATTACAAATTTTAAAATTCCAAATTCAGCTCTGTAATACACCAGTACCCGGAAATGTATAGACGTTGCATAGTCAGTAAAGTTGTTGTAGGTTAACGTAATTTCTCCAGAGAATTTTGAATAGCCCATAAACGGGCTCTGATTTCTTTTAATAAAAATGTTGTCAGCAGACGGCGGGAGTCACGGTCACTGGTCAGCTGCGTGTGGTTGGACACCACAGAAGAAAGTTTGTTGCTTCCTGGGGGCGTGTTTCTCCGACGCAATATATAACCTATTGTATTCACGAGCAGAGTTTTTGTCTAAAGTTCCTGTCCTGTTGCATGCTTCTGTGAGGTAAATTGAGATTATTTCTTTCTTCTACAGTTGTGCTTACGTAATGTTACTAATTGCTGTTTCGTTGCATTTAATACTGATACTCGAGAATCTGTACTGATATTTGAGAATCCCTACGTCCAGTGCTCGACATTCCAACGTTAATGTTACTAACGTTAGTTGGGCTACATTTACCTTAACTAAAACAAGACCAATCAATCGTCAATTGTAGCCGAAAATTGTTCTTATTGATTTGTCAGTAAGCATAGGACTTCTTTTTAATTGCACACATTTTCAGCATTAACTTCTTCTCAGCGTAACGTTACTTAAAAAGATGTGTGTTTTTAAGCTAACGGTGGTAGTCTAGCATGGCTAACTTGCACGCTTGTGTGCAACGTGATTGCGACCTTCTTTCGATTTAAATTACAGATGTTATAATGCGTAGTTGGTAAAAGCCAACTGTATTTTCTCTGGTTATATCTACTCTGATGCTAGGTTCCCAAGATGACCACTTTACTTATAAAGTGAGTAGGCCTAAACGAATTCTGCTAATCAGCTAATGTTAATGTTGGCTAACCCAAGGTTAGCAAATCACATCGTTCTCGTGTCACGTTGAAGAAAATGACTAAGTTGGTATGTACTTTATATACCAAACAACTAATGTTTTATATTAGTGGTTGATGTAGTGTTGGCATGAACTGTATTGTTAAAAATGAGCGTTAGAATAGGCCTGATGCGACCTAGCTAGTCACAAGCGTTCGTGCGCTGATTAGCTTTCTATTTGTGTGGTAATTATAACGTTAGCAGCCAATTGATGCCCTTCTAGACGTTTGCAAGAAGTAGTGCTGTTTGGGAAATATGCACACATTAATGTATTGCCACTATCTAGGACTAACTGTTATGTTCAAACATTCTTCTAAACTCTCTCAAACAACGGACGAACAACTCTACTCTCCGAGTTTTAGCTACCGCTAGGCCTGCTGTGAACGGGGGAAAAAATCAGTACTTTGCCAGGCAGATGCCGATCGAGAGGCCTGCCCTGAAGATTCTTTTAATGTTCTCTAATTACAATTAGCGACACCGTTTTGACTTTACTGTATTTGAAGGCAGCGTTTTCCACAACAAAATTAAAGCAATGGTCGAAGTATTACGTTGACGATGGGTAGCTGATTCCGCACCAGCTGTCCGCCATTTTGTGAAGGAGGTTGACGTATCCGATAAAGTGTTATGTTATTGATGTGTGTATTTATGGCATGGTGTGCATTTGTTCAAGGAACGTACATTTATCGATTTAAATGTTTAACATTACTTTATGGACAGCTTTAACGTTAGCTCTACAGCAGTGTTGCTAGCACGTGGTGGCCAAAGCAACATGGCTGGAAAGTTGCCGGCCATTTGTTGCTTTTCATTTAAAAATGGAAACGAAACGGGACAATGTGAAGTAATGGTAACGTTGGAGATATCAAGTTGCATGATTGAAAGAGGTTTTCAGAAATTTCGTTCTTTTTTCCTCCTTTCTAGGTTGAACGCACAAATATGGCGGAGGCAGACCGACCAGGGAAACTCTTTATTGGGGGGCTTAATACTGAGACCACCGAGAAGGCTCTTGAACAGTACTTCAGCAAATATGGGAGAATAATGGAAGGTAACTGGATGCTACATTGTCTATACACTTATAAATAAATTGGGCGAAATCGAACCGGTGCACAGAAGGAGCAAAAAATGATCCTTGAGCACGGACACATTAGCCTACAGTTGACTGCTGAGGAACATTTGGTTTGAAACGACATGAGAAGACGTATAACTACCTCTAAGAAGTTCAGAGTTTACAGAGAATATTTGTATTCTACATTGTAGATGGAGTTGTAGTGATCCTAATCCTGTCCCATCTCTCTTCACAGTTTTATTGATGAAGGATCGTGAAACCAACAAGTCCAGAGGCTTTGCGTTTGTGACTTATGAAAATCCAGGTGATGCTAAGGATGCTGCCAGGGAAATGAATGGAAAGGTACACGTTTATTGCAGCTTAAATAGCAGATTGCTTCATGTTTTTCACCTTGTGGCTTAAGTGTGTGTTGTCTTTTAGACCCTGGATGGCAAATCAATCAAGGTAGAACAAGCAACTAAGCCTCAGTTTGAGTCTGCGGGGCGTCGTGGTCCACCATCTATGCATCCACGTAGCCGTGGCCCACCCAGAGGCCCTCGCGGATCAAGAGGAGCACCAAGCGGAATGAGGAGCCCACCTAGCAGAGGTAGATCGCTTAGATTTTCTTTGACTACCAAGTAACCTTTGGGAATTAATGCTATGATGATAAACTTATCAATTGATCTTGATGGATTTGATTATGTTCTCTAAGAAGTCCTGAGCATTTGCAGTGTGGGCGCTGTTGCTGACCATGTGAAGGATTACTATGATAACGTAGATATGTAGAACCCTTTTTCAAAGGTGCATCATCTAGAGGGCCGCCCCCATTGAAGAGGGGACCTCCAATGCGCAGTGAAGGACCTCCACCCAAGAGACAGGCCCCATCAGGACCCATGGGCAGGCGTAAGTGCATTGACTATAGTTGGGGGGGGGGGGGGTTGGTTTTCTTCACACATTTATTTTGTTTCGTTTTTTTTTTTTTTTTTTTTTTTTGTAGCTCCCATGTCTCGTGACCGAGACCCTTATGGACCACCCCCACCCCGTCGGGATTCTATGATGTCACGACGGGATGACTATCCTTCACCACGGGATGACCATTATTCCTCAAAAGACAGGTTTGGTACTAGCTGCTAATCCATCACTAGTAATTTAGTGATGAACAGACATGGTTTGAATAGGTTGGACAAAGTTTGCGACTGTGTTAATTGTATGAAAGTGTTCTTTGAAATCGGTCATTTACTGCATAGTAGAAATTAATCAATGTAATTAAAAGTAATTAATGAAAATGAGTTTCAACCATGTACTTGGCAGTCTTGAATGTGGGTGGTGCACTGGTCAGTTGAATCACTGCTTATTGTGTGTGTTGTGTGTCTCGTTTTCCCTCCTTTAGTTACTCTAGTCGTGACTACATGAGCTCAAGGGACAGCCGGGACTATGTGCCTCCCCGAGATTATGCTCCTCCACCTCGTGATTATCGTGATTATCCCCATTCTAGTTCCAGAGATGACTATGGATCCATGTCTAGGAGCTACAGGTGCCTGATGCTTCTTTCATTGGGGGGAGTGTCTGAATTCTCTGAAACCTAATTCTAACTCAAGTATTTGCTCACCAGTGATCGTGATGGCTACGGTGGAGGACGAGAGCCCAGGAGTTATGTTGACCGACCAAGTGCAGGTTCCTACAGAGACCCCTATGATGGTTACGGTAAGATCTCCTTGTTTAAATAATTATGGTGTAGGGCTCAACTCAAACTGCTCAAGTGTGCTCCTTGGACCAAGTGACACAACTCAGGAAAAAAAATCCAGCGGCACGTCAAACGTTTTCAGTCAACTGGACCAATGTCCGTCAAACCTTCGACAAATGTCTGTCTTCCCCCACCCCCTCACCCACTCTCAGTCCATTCAGAATTCGCATCCAAGACCTCTCAAAACTTGAAGTGGCCATTCTCCATCACCTGGAGTTCTATTCTAAAAGGGAATTGCAAGCAACAGGGGCATGCTAATTGCAGTTTTACTTCAAGTCAAAGAGAATAGAAATGATTGAAGTTTTCACCAAATTCTGACATTTTTGTCCACTGTTGAAGATGCTAATGTGATAAAACCAACTCATTTAGAAAACTATTTGGCCTCATGTTAGGGAAATGGGCACATGTCAATAGATTAACAGAGGGAAGAAGTTTTTAACAAGTGAAACTTGACAATTGCCTGACCCATTAACCCTGCAGGTAACTCACGCAGCGCCCCACCCTCACGGGGCCCCCCACCATCCTACGGTGGGAGCAGTGGAAGCAGTCGCTATGACGACTATGGCAGCAGCTCCAGGGACGGATATGGCAGTCGTGACAGTTATCCCAGCAGTCGGAGCGACCCGTACTCCGCTAGCCGCAGTGAGCGAATGGGCAGGCAGGAGCGGGGGCCAGCACCCCCTCTCGAGCGAGGCTATCCTCCTCGGGAGTACAGCAGTTCCAGTCGCGGTGCGCCTCGCGGTGGGGGCCGTGGTGGCAGCCGGGCTGATAGAGGGATTGCACGAAGCCGATATTGAGAAGGGACTTGGGAATGACAAAGTGAAGGGGCCCTTGCCCTTGTGCTCCGTTATTCAAATCGTGCAAAGGATATTGACCATTCAAGAGGATTTTTCTTTTTATTTTTTAAAGACTGAATTCTATGGACCCCTAAGCTTCAAGTCTGAGCATCCTCCAAATGTCAAGTTTATTTTTACTGTGTTTAAATGGTATATCTTATCGTTTTTCTTGCCCATTTCCCATTCAATGGTACTATTGCCAATTTAATTGACTTGCGTGTTAGTTTCTGTATTATAGTGCTGTTAACTTGTTATGGCCTAGAATGTGGCTTTCAACTATCAATAAAGTTTTTAAACTAAGATGCTGAGCAACCCTGATATTCCAAAGCAGCCAGGAAACAAATTATGTACAGCAATTCTACTCAGTCTTCCATTGATGACCAAAACACCCTGGTCCTAAATGAGTGGGGGTGGTCATGCAGTATGGTGTTAAGTGAATTGTTCACATTGCTTTTTAAGAAGGAAAATGTTTTTCCACCCAAAAAATCAGTGTAGTTTTTCTCAGTGTTTAAGGATCCTCCACCAAAAAGTCAAAAGTTTGATGGCTACGACTTGCCCAAAGACAACTGCCAAAATGCAAGAACCCTTCCACAACAGATAACGTTTCAACGGGATGGTAAGCAAAGCAAACCTTCTTGTTTCTCGTTAATGGAATTAGCTGAGGGGAAATAACCATGAGGTACAACCCAAAGGTTGGTATGAATGGCATCAATTGTTGCCCCCTTTTGTTGAACATCGGTTGCTCCACATGGGCAGAGGCAGTCTGGCGTGCCTTCCATTCTCAATTCTGAAATTATACTGTTAGTGATCAACCACAGGAAATTGATTTTTAAAAACTCCTTCCTTGCAACAAGTTGACAAATCAAAGGATAACCGGAAATCTTCTGGCCCTGTGCGATCCCTTCAGTAAATGATTCCCAAATGCATTTTCAGTGCCCTTTTAGTACTCAAAATACTCAGTATGCAGTATTGTCATATCTGGAAGGATCTAGTCAATGTGCACATTAAGACTACATTTATTCCAACCAGCCCACCGCAAGCATGCCCTAACACATGGAAGTTCTGTGGAAAGACGTCACCAACCAAGAAAACTGGAAAAATAATGGAGCCAAGTTCTAACCTTTTTATCTTTTCTTGAACTACATATTTTTAAATGTATAAATTGATATTAATTGATGTGTGCATCTCCTTGCAGGATGAAGGTGAGCAATGATCAATCTCTGAATCATTGACTTATTTCGGTGACCTGTTTGCAAGCGTTTGCTCAGGAAATTCTGAAATGCAGGAGGTCTTGACTGGTATGTTCCATCTGCATGCAAGTTGCCTGGCAGATTTGTTTGCCATTTCGACTGGAATTTACAGATGCAACTAATCTAAACCTACAAATGTATTCCCTCAGGTCTCACGGCTGGGCTGGCAGAGTAGAGGGCAGTGTTTGTCCTGGTCCTGCAAGACTGCAGATCATCACCTGGCGATCAGAATATAAAATAAAAGATTTCTTACAATTTATGTTGACTGTTGTCATATTCTTTTAGACAAATTCTAAAAATGCAATCAAGATATTTACATTAACCTTGTTATAAGAACTGCTTATGTTTTCTGCGCATCATCTCAACCATGCTCAAATACTTTGGGAAAGCTTTCTGCTGCTATTAAGGTACAGTTGGCTGAGAAGTGATATTACTGTAGTTGGAATATCGAATAACACTTGTTGCACAGAAGGCAACAGGAGCATGACGGGATGCTCGCCGGAATGTGGTTGGCCTGTGAAGCGTGTATGAGCCTTCCACCTTTTTTTTTTTTTTTTTTTTTTGTAAAAGCAGAAGTGACACGGATGTGAGTTGCATCCTACCACCACCGCGCTATACTAGTTGCCTCTCGAGCTGATGAGTCTTCCAAACAGAGGCCTGCAAAAGCGATGAATCCCGAAGAACAGACCGTAACGTGGCTAATATCATTAGGAGTACTGAATTCGCCTAAAAAGAACATTGCCGATCCCGAGGAATTTCTCAAGTCGTGCTTGAGAGATGGGGTCGTCTTGTGCAAACTCATAGAACGTCTTTTACCCGAGA
>JAGFZM010002149.1:109067-155590 GCA_017657215.1 Limnothrissa miodon | reverse complement strand
CCGCATGCTATATGCTCTACTTTGGCCATTGCTTGCAGTTTGTAATCTTTGCAGCTGCTTGTCAAGGCATGCAGCCTAAAAAATGCAGAAACTGTTGGGAGAAGTAAGAATGTACTCCTCAAAGCATATGTGTATGCAAGCTTTCTATTGACCTCTTTTATTTTGTTCACTGGTCATAGAAAAGGGATTCTGTCATGGCTTGTTGCTGGGGTTCTCGTAGTGATAAAAGCACTAAAGTGCACAAAAGTTTTTATTTCAATAATACTGATCAGAAGACTATTTTTGTCCACAATGACAAGGCAAGTACCCAATTTATAAAGATCTAGGTTACCCTGTGAAGATGATGACATTCATTTCAAATGGCAATATGAGATGTACACATGACCAGCTGTTTAACCTTCATTATCATAATCATTTCCATAGCCTTCAGTAAGCATTTACAGGCGAAAGTCACATGCTGTGGCTTCACTTAGAATACCTCCCTGGGGAACCACACAAACTAATGAAGTTGTACAAGCTGTCCTGTGATGTCGGTCACATGCCCTGACTGACTGTGAAGCGACCACCTCAGCCTGATACTGGTGTTATTTTTATTTGGTGTGTGTGAGTGGTGCCGCTGTGTAGCGCTGCCTGCTGGGCTGGGCTGCATGTGCTGATCCAGCAGCTGCGAGCTTCGCTGGAGACTCCTTACCATGGAGCCCCAGCCCACCAGGGCCTGTCCAGGCAGCCAGCTGCTGCTTTGCTCTCAGAGGGAGGGAAAAAAAAAATGTGCCCCATAGCCACCACTCTCTCGATTGACTGCGGTGGGATCCGGGAGTAATATACACGCACACACACACATAAAAAAAAAAAAAAACGAACAACTTTCCATTCTGTGCCTGAATGAAGCGGCTGGAGGAAGAATTAAATTAGTCTGTTTTGCGGCAATGCTCCATTCAGCCCTGCCAGAAAAATGAGCCCATTGTGCAGCGCCAGAGCCAGGCTAGCTTGCTGTCAGCTGAGCCCTTGCTGTCTGAGATTTTGTGACTCACAGCTCGGCTTCCCCCATCCATAACTATAAAGTTTCGGGACCCTTCCCGAGCCCCCCTGGATAACAGCTGCCTTTGAAACAGTGACGTTGTCCTGTTGGCTAATTGGATATCATGCTAATCCTCCTTTCCATGTTCTGGTGATCAAAACGTATGTATTAATAGCCTGACTGCCTGCCCACCTAATTGAAATGAGATTAAGCAGAGAGGCCAGAGGAGAGCAACTTCCCTTGTCAGTGAGCGCAGATTAAATGCCCCCAGTACCAATTTAATGTGGAGTATTAGGTTGGGTTTATGAAGCAGGCATTCTGTGACATACATTTTTCTTCTAGTTCCTGCTTAGCCTTTGTAATTGGAGCCTAAGTCACTGGAAGAGAATGAAACTGCTGGAGCTGACGTCTCTAATTGCATAGTAGGATGTTGTTTGTCGTTTGGGATACCAGGCCCTTTGTGGAGCTGGGTGAGGCCATACTTAAAAATATTGGTGGTCCCCAAGTCAGTAGGTGGCAGATATCTCTGCTTCACCTTATCAAAAAAATATTTCTTTTGGATATAGTGGTGGTCAGTGTATGAGTACTCCTATACAGGTCCCCTCAGGCTCATGCAGCGTGACATTCAGCTCTGATTGGTCACATCCCTTTTGGGCTCAGAAGGTATAACATCCAATGTATGCTTACTGGACACCTTATTAGGTAGGTACTATACACATTGCTAGTAAAAGTTTGGACCCCTTTTTTGCCTTGTCAACTGCCTTAATTCTTTGTGGTAGACTTTGAATAAGGTAACATTCCTTAAGGATTTTTGGTCCATATTGACATGATGACGTCTCGTAGTTAATGCAAGTCTGCTGTTCCACCACATCTCAAAGGAGCTCTACTGGATTGAGATGACATGTTAGTGGAGAGTGGAGACAATTGAAGCACATTGACATTCTCAAGCAACCAGTCTGAAATTAAATGACTTTTGTGATGTGTATTATCCTGCTGAAAATAGCTGTCATTAGCTGTAGCTATACACTGTACGGTCAGTAGCAGTAGCTGTACACTCAAGTGGGATCTTGTCAATCTTGCGCCC
Source organism: Limnothrissa miodon (assembly GCA_017657215.1). Lineage (NCBI taxonomy): Eukaryota > Metazoa > Chordata > Actinopteri > Clupeiformes > Clupeidae > Limnothrissa > Limnothrissa miodon. The sequence continues at coordinate 153,488 of JAGFZM010002149.1, read as the reverse complement.
TTTTTGCTTTTTATTCTAAACTGTTTTGTATTTTGTACTTGGCATTATTGATTATCTAGATTTCTTTTTAATTCTGCTCTCAATTGAAAATTATTTGACTCTGATTTGACTTTGATTCTTAAGGTTTAGGTTTTTTAACATTTTGGCAAATCTATAAGATCATTTTAAAAATTTGTCTCCTGCTCGATATCACACATTTAAAATAGTATTTTAAGTGTAAATAGAATGTATTACAATAAATACCTCATACCGTATAATATGCTTGGAATTATACCTCAATATGAATTGCAGTTCTATATATAGTCTATGTAGTCCACCTCTATGTCTCTCCCTTGCCCAGTAAGTCCTAACCTTACGCTACTGTTATGAACAGCAACTGGTCAGCACAAAAAGCTGTTGGTGGGGAAACGGAAAAATGAGTCGGTCGGCAAACAAGCGTAAGGATGGGCTGGTCAAGGTGTGTGTGTGTGTGTGTGTGTGTGTGTGTGAGAGAGAGCCTGGTGTGAAGCGGGTGGGGGCAGGCGGGAGCAGAGAGGGGGGGGCAGCACATTGCTGATGAGGTGTGATGGAGCACTGAGGCTGCAGAAGGCTCACTCAGACTCGCTTAAGAAAACAGAGCCAGGAGGACGCATGGATTGCCCCCGCTGAGACGAGTTCTGTCGGGGCACTGAGCAGACTGTAGACACACACACACACACACACACACACACTCACCACTACATAGTCAGAGAGAAGAGAAACACAGGCCACAGAATCCAAGCACTTAGGTGATCCGCATGCTGTTCTTGGGACCACATACAACTACATATTTATATTCATATATACATTCATTTATATTCTTTGAGAGCCTAGATAGAATAGTCCACCATAGTACATTAATTAATTGCATAATGCATGTTCTGTATTGCATAATGCTTAATTGACACCTTGATCATTTCTTGTGTCAGTTTTGTGTTACTATTCAATTGTGGGATGCTAGACATTAAAATTTGATCTGGAACAGAACGGCATTGTAGTTTATTGCTTTCATTTTAAATAACCAGTGAATATCTCTGCTTTGGAATGGCCCCCAGTCAGTCATTAGACAGCACTCAACACACAATTTGAGTGAGGAAATGCATTGGAATTGCATTAGGATACATTGACACTGATGGTAGTAGTAATGATATATGTCTGTTTAGAGTGTATTTACTGTGTATTTTAACATGTACAAATACACACTGCAGTCAACTGATCTGTTTGTGCTCCATAACGTGAGACTGAATTTTGCAGAGGTGGTCCGAATCAATACGCACAATAGTAGAAATGCAGGCTTAGTAGTAGAATTTGTGTCACCTCTCAACATAGCTCATTTGACATTCGTGAAGGGGTCAATGTAGATTAAAGGCTCCTTGATTAAACGCTCTCGCAAAGAGAATTTGCTCAGATTCCCATCAGTCTATCCTAAGCACTGTGGTCACATTAGCTGCATCCCAACTTGAGTGATACAGACCAGACCAGACCAGAGAACAGGTGCTCTGCGCAGAAGTGGTGGGACCACAGAAGCTGACTTTGGAGAGGGGGAGAGATTGGAGGAACTGAGGTGAAAGTGGAGGCACTGTTGACATCTGGGCTGCATTTTCCCCCTAAGAGGACATCTGGCGTCTAACAGCCTGTGCACTATGTCAAAAATCCCAGTCAACTGGAAAGCGGCTCCCATCGTGCGCTCTCCTCATGTAACCTCTCCCCCTGGCTGCACTCAGCCTCACCACCCTGGGCACGAGCTCCGAGGGATGAGTGGCCACAGTGGTCCTAACCTCTGATTGATGGGCCCTTATTCTGCTCTGTGCTTGATTTCCTTTCCCCAGATCGAGGCACTGAGAGGTCATGTTCACAGTCTAGAGCGTCAGCAGGCAGCCAGTTCTCGTCCGCACACACGCAGTCGGCCTCGAGGTCCAGGTCTTTGCGCAGGCAGTCCAAGCCACCACTGGTGAGTCAGTCGTCCGGTTGTCTCAGACATAACTAAAAAAAGATTATAAGGAATTTGATTGTAAATTGTAAAAATGAGTGATCTGCGCATATAGAATGTTCTTTTTTCATGAGAAATTGACTAGATGGCCTCCATTTCTAACCCATGCACTGGTTTAGTGACTGTAAGAGGGAAGCGACTAACCTGCTGGGGGGGGTCTTGTCTCTCTCTGGACAGGAGATGTCAGAGAATGGGGGTGGTGGAGGTGGCTGCGGCGGCGCTCAGCTGGTGGTGAAGGCCCGCTTCAACTTCAAGCAGAACAACGAGGATGAGCTGTCGTTCAGCAAGGGCGAGCTTATCCACGTTACGCGCCAGGAGGAGGGGGGCTGGTGGGAGGGCACCCTCAACGGCAAGACCGGCTGGTTCCCCAGCAACTACGTGCGCGAGGTCAAACCCTGCGGTGAGTTGGAGCCGAGGGACAGAAATCAGACATGTTTTGAACTCTAAATTTACTCTAGACATTATGCTATTTACTCTTTTGTGTCCTTTCCCTTTTACTCTTTTGTCAGTTTTTGTTAACTTACAGTTTTGGGTCACCTATAGAGTTGGCAAGTGAACCACGTCATTCTGTATGCTGCGGGTTAGCATGTTCCTACTTCCGGTTCCTAAGCAAAAACCCCTACGGGAAAATTAATGGTTTAAATAACAAAACAACATATACAACAAATATGGCAGTGTCTGACCTATGAGGACCTAGGCATTTGTTTTCATCAATAAAATGAGTAGCAACATAGTCTGGGTGTGTTTTTTAGACGCATTGTAACGATGATAAATGAATGTTGCTATCCCTCTACTAACAGCAAAAAATTAAGGACTACATGGAGTTGTCTCTTACCCTTGACGTCATTTTCAAATACAATGGTAAAATGATTTATAATGCAATATGTTCTTTATTTACAATGATTCAGTGTAATTTACAACGATTACAACGGCCAACAATTGGCAAATCTTTCACAAAGCTTGTTTTAAAGAACTGCGGGATGACATGTCGTTGAGCGCGGTTTTGTATAGCTCTGGTTACCATTACGTCCGGACTAAGCGCCCCTAACTTGTAGTCAAAAGGGCTTTCCGCTTTAGCCTAGTGATAGCAACATCTTATTTATTTTGTCATTAGACTGCAAATTTGCAAACCCATCGCCCATAACATGTTTTTTCAACATCCTCCATCGAATGCGGAGGCCGTCTACTCACGTGCTTTTGCTCACACCTTATTTGAGATGGAGCTTCAAAATGAACATTGGATTTCCCATAGGGGAAAAAACTTAGGAAACGGATGTCGTGAAATGCTAACAAGAAAAACTACAGGCTTCCGGGTCACTTGCCAACTCTATTGGTTGGATGAGCAGAGTCTGTTCAGTGGTTGACAATTATGACATGAAAACATAAATAACTCAAGTCATAGAGTTTGTGCTCTTAATTAACCAGTTGTATCGCACTAAGTCTGTTGATTTGCCTAGCTCAATATTACTAAATGAAAATATGGAAATATTCATAGGTCTATTCCTAGCTTAACCTAACTGATGCGTCAGGACCAGTAGACCCTCAGAGCCCAGTTCGGCCATCTGTTTGATGAATGGGGATGTGTGTCGGGAGATGTCGTTTGTTCTGGAAGTGGACTTGTTTAAAAGCTCTGAATGCTCTTGACAGCGGAGTGTTGTGTGATTGGCCGCTCCCAGGCAAAGCTCTGTGTGGGCAGTGCATTAGACTGCTGGCCCGGACTCCACGCTGATGGAGGCGCACAATAGTTTCTTTGATTAGCAGCGCTGCTCTCATTCACTCCTCTGCATTTTGGCTCTCTCCAGACAAACCAGTCTCCCCCAAAGCAGTCAAGGGCTTCGACGTGCCTCAACTAACCAAGAACTACTACAGCGTGGTGAGCCCCCCTACCCCCCTCACACACACACACACACACACACACACACACACACGCACACCTTTAGGGCCTCAAAGTATGAATGTTCTCTGATTAGATATGACGTGAGTAAGAGACCGAGGCCCTTATCTGAATTGATGAATGTCCTCCTTCTCCTCCTCCTCATCGTCCCCTTGCGCAGGTGGTGCAGGATATCCTGGAGCACGAGCGAGAGTTTGTGAAGGAGCTGCAGACGGTGCTCAGCTGCTACCTGCGGCCCCTGCAGGCCAGTGACAAGTGAGGCGGTTGTCTTGAGTTGAGCTGCTGGCCCAGCTGTGCGCCGCTGCTCCGCTCTGAATGAGTGTGTTTGTCCTCCTCCAGGCTCTCCAGCGCAGACAGCGCCACTCTTAGCGGGAACCTGGAGGACATCCTCACCTTTCAGCAAGGCCTGTGTGTGGCCCTGGAGGAGTGCACCAAGTAGGTTCACACTCACATTTCACTCCTCACAGTGATGCTGCAGACTACACTAGAATTGGACCTGTCAACCCTGTGTGGTTTAACCTCCAGTATAGTTGGACCTGTCAATCCTGTGTGGGTTAACCTCCAGTATAGTTGGACCTGTCAACCCTGTGTGGTTTAACCTCCAGTATAGTTGGACTTGTCAACCCTGTGTGGGTTAACCTATAGTTGTGCGCCTTCCCCATGAATAGTTGATCTATTGAAAGTCGAAACTGTGACCGCAGTCAACTGTGAAAATTACTAAATACAGGGGTGATAGCGTTCCGGCACCATGCCGGATTTCCGGCGTATGTGGTTGTGGGGGAAAAAAAGTTTGCGTATATTGATCTGTCCCTTCTCAAGACCTAAGATGCGCAGGTCAGAGAGCAGCTTTGACGCTCAATGACTCAAACAATACGCATACTAGCCGATGAGCCAATCAAAAGTGGGGAAGGGGTGGGCCTTGTGTGTTTTTGATAAACATACAGGTTAAGGCGCAGAGAAAAACGAGCAGAGGTAGAAGAAAGATTAATGTCAGTGGCAGAGAAACCTGTGCAGCCCAAGTTATCCAAGGCGTAGGAGTATTTCACACAAAATATTTTTTTCTTTCTTAACACTATACACTAAATAAACAGCAAACTCGTGTTAACTGCTAAATATGCAAAAGCAACATGGCATGGCGCGGGAGCTCATGGCAATAATCTAGCGTAAGCAACTGAAACACTAGTGTTTGATGGGAAGGTAGAATGAAGTTCAACAGGAGGGTAGGTCACTACAGAATCCCACTTTTGTTCTGTTTTGAAGTGAGGAACGTAATGTCCCTGGTGATGGTGTTCACTCGTTATCCAACTTGACAAGCATGACAAGTTAGCGTTTGCTCATTACTGCATCTATTACATAACGCTATGCTTAGTGAATTGCTTGAAACCTGCTCTCGTCGGAGCTGGGCGAACACATCCTTTCCAGAAGCGCAGGGTCTTCACTTCCACCAAGTTTTGTATCATATCCATGATTTAGCCTAATATCACATTTTCTTCCGGTAGTTTTAATTTAGATTAACTAAATTTAACTTAGGCCACACCAATAAAATTAGTTGGTTCTCGGATTTTTTCAGGAAAAATATGGAGCGAGCGAGCGAAATAAAAATAAAAATAAAAAAAATGTTCTGAAGGTAAATTGGCACATTCACAGTTAATGTTCATCAAAGACATTTACTCATGTGTTAAGGAAAAACTAAATTTGGCCTAATTTATAAACTTAACTTTCACACCTCACAGCACACTTTTTGTCATGCAGGTTTTAGGCAATGTACAAATTAATAATTCTGTCATTCAGTGTTATGTAAAGGTTTGACGGTTTGTCATTTATTTAAGAGTTTGTGAATCTGCTGTGGAATTGAGGTATGACATAATGTAGACTACGTCTGGGCTGCTGTAGCCTACGTTCAAACTCATTTTGTCACAGTTCATCACAGGGCATTAGAACGTCAAATTCGCATTGATTCACCAGCAATTAGATAGTGACTAAAACTTTGTGATCAGCGCAACGGAGATGAATATTCATCAACGTGCAGTCACGTGAATCTAGAAAAGAGACTATTTTTTGCATGAGGAAGAGAAGCGTGTGTGTGCGCGCGCGAGGATGTGAGTGTGTTGGCACATGCTATTCATTTATTGATTGATTTTGATGGCGAAACACTTTCAATGTTTTTTTTTCGCCTCTCAATGAAATATCAAACTCACCTCCACAGAGTTGAGAGAGACTGCTCTCGGCACCATGAGTGAGTACAACTTAATTTCAATGCACTTGACAAATGTTTCTCTTCTGATCAAATATTCTAATAATTGCAAACACTGGCCTAGCAGGATCCACCGGCATCTTTCATATCATGTCTCTTGCGCTCTGAAGTGAAAGGCGCGATTTGATTGGTTTTCGACGTCACGTAAACGCAGCATGCTGTTTTTCAGCATTATAGCAATCAGCCATGGTGTTTTTTATGTTCGTGTGAGTTTGAATTCAATTTTATTTTTATTTAATTTTGCATTTTTTTCAAGCGGCGAATCCGAGAACCAACTAATTTTATTGGTGTGGCCTTATTAGTTTATGTAGGACAACTTTGTACTCACCACCAACAGTGTCTGCATAGGCTACTGCAAAGCGCCTGTTAAGGTCACATTAATAAGTCACTTTTGATTTAAATTTCAATATCAGGTAGGGTAGTTTATTTTTCTTATGGGATAAACATAGTGTTTCTTCCATACATTTTCCAAATGTTTTTTTTTGGCCCTGCCGGTATATCAGACCCAGTTTTTTTAATGCATGTATCAGCCACACATTATTTATTATTTGTAATTTGTGCACTTTCTAAAGATTTTAGTTATGTTTTTATTTTTCATTCATCGATTAATCAAAGAAATAATCAACAAATAAATCAATTATTAAAATAATAATTAGTTGCAATCCTAATCATATTAATATATAATAATAATTTATACAATTATATATTACTTATTTAATATATATTATATTATTTAATATTATAACAATTAAAAGTAAAATTGCAAATTCCTCAGCTTTGATGCTGGAACTAAACGACGTCCTGCACTCGTATGCAGTAGAATGGAGGCAGGTCACCAGTATGCTATAAGACAATTGCACTTTGAGAAGAAAATGCTGCTGTTTCTTGAATAATACTGCAAATATGAAAATATGTAGATCAGGGTTATTCATAGGCCGTTTATATATTTGGGCCCAGAGGCCAACAAGTTAAGTGTGTCGCATACATAGTATCTCGTTAGTATCTCGTTAAAAAAAAAACCCACCTCGCGAACAAGGAAACAAAGTTCAGGCTCAGGAATGCCTACCCGCTATCACCCCTGTAAATATCGTGCCCTGTATTTCTCAGGCCTATGAGAAGAGAATTGTTATTGCAAAATGCTATACAGTCATTGTTGTATTATAGGCTATTAGTTAGATGCACAGTATATATTTATGAACCATATGGCCGTTCTTAAGTGTAGCAATGAACTACACCATCCCCAAAACCATCTATTCATCCTCATAGGTTATTGGGCAAGTAGAGCAAAGTAGGTGTGCATCAGCGGTTTTAGCACCAGGCACACTTTTTGCAACAACTAACATTGTCTACAACATTGTACAGAAACTTCCAGTCGCTAAAAGATAATGCACGTTGTCTGGAGAAAAGTGAGGGAAGTTTCATGTGTGTAGACATAGAAATATTGGAAAGGATAGCTTTTAACAACTATCTGCCATGTTTAACCCCAAGTTGTATAGCAAATAGTTGTTAAAAGCTGAGATGTCACATCATTATCTTATCACCCCATCAATGTTGCAGCATTTCTGAGAAGGAAACACCATTGTGGCCAAGTTTCTCAGCGGCTATGCTTGATCATGCATTTGAAATACTCAAACATTACTGATTGCCTGTACATAACCTGAGCAAATTCTACCCCATACCAAGTTATATTCAGTTTATATTGTGTCTTCCTTAACCGGACTATTGTGGAACTGGAACATGACCTGTTTTATTAACACTGAACTGGATGCAACAGGCTGTTGAACAACAGAACAAGAACATGCTTTATTCCCACTCAACTGAAATGATTTGCATTTGACCATGAATAGGTCCTGTGTCATATTTGGACAGACTTCGACTAGTCTTGCAAACTACTCACACAAAATATCACTGCTCTTCTGAAGGTCCAAGTGTATCAAATTTTAAGGAGAAATCTGGTGTAAATGACGTAACTACCACTTTTAACCACTTTTCAATGACTTTTACCTGGCTCTTGTTAAACATACTGACAACGTTTACAGATCAAATTAATTTCAAAAGTTATTTTTCTGTCAAGTTTGTGTTAACGCTGATAGCATCTTAATTGGTGGATGGAATGTTTGCAGTCAAATAAGGATCTGTACTTGCATAAACAAGAACTGACTTACGTAACTCGTAACTTATGTTACAATAACTGTCTATACAAAGGCCAGTGCTTGGCAAAGGAATAAAACTAGAAATTTTGTAGATTCTCATCTACCAAAAAGTGAAACTGCAGTCAGTTCCAACTGATAAGAGCAAGGAAGCTCAGTTTTATTTTTCTGTCCCCCTTTCAATTGCTGTTAGCTGCTACTATTAACAGTAGTCTTGTCTCATGATGTTTTACAGCAAAGAGCACCTATGAGCCTCAGGGGCAAGGGGAAAAAAAACTTTTTTTATCTATTAGTCTAGAAAATAACCTTGTGCAGAACCATGACTCGAGGGGCTTAAGGAACTGCGTAGGATCATGCAAAGGTTTGCAATTAGCTCTAAGAGTTCTAATTAGCTTTGGGTTTATTTCCTCCAGATAAGTGCTTTTAATCATTTTAATAACCATGATTGGCAGTAATTTAAATATGAACGCTAACATTAAATGATTAACCTGCTTCTGAGTTTTTGTAAGCTTTGACCTCCTCACCCTCCACCCCCACCCCCCTCTCCAGGGTTCCAGAGGGCCAGCAGCGGTTGGGTGCCTGCTATCTCAACCTCATGTGCCAGATCCGCACGCTCTACCTGTCCTACTGCTCCAGCCACCCCTCTGCTGTCTGCGTGCTCACTGATCGCAGGTCAGTGCACCCTCAAGCTCACTCAACCATTTCTGTTAAAACTGCCACTGAGCTCAGAGCGCCACTTGCAATTAAGAATTCTGTTCTGCATGACATTTTACTTTCTACTCAGAAAGCTTCATAGGTTCTAAGAGATGGCAATATCAAGAGTTTATGTCTCCTAATTTGTTGGTATAATGTTAACTGGAGACCACACCCCTCATCATCTGACCAAAGTGTCACATGAATATCTCATTAATATAATGAGCATAGTCAAGACCAGTTGCCTATAACAGAACACTACAACAACTCGGATAAATTTTGATTAACTGAGATTTTCATATTTAACTTTTTTTATAATTCCACCCACAAGCTTCATGCTTTTTTTTTTTGCTGCACTCACATTTACCCACCCCATGGTCTGAATTTGAGATCTTTGGGTGTGATGGAAAAATGAGCAATATTTCTTCTAATGGGTTTGACCGATCTCTGTATATTTAAAGGAGTTCCGCAGGGTGTCCACTAGGTGTCAGGGTTTCTCAGTTTATGGGACTAGAGTAACCTGCAGGAGTGCACACACCTCTGTCCGTTGGCCCCGTCTGTCACACAATCAGCAAAGCAGTCTGCTGTAGACTGTGCGCATGCCCACGGGCAGCTCTTGCCCAATACTTCCCACAGCAGTGGCACAGACTCAGCTTCACAGACCCTCCCCGCCACCCACTGGGCCCCGGCTTCTCTGACTGATAGATGGTCTACTCCCCCCCCCTTCACACACATACACACACATACATACACACACACACACACACTTTTTTCACTCCAGTTGACACATGCCACAAGCATGCCATGCTGTGTCGTGTGCGCTGGGGCCACGCATGCTCAATGAGGCCTTTGTTCTGGTGTAATGGAGCCACTTTTACCCCAGCTTCTCCCCCTCTAACACACACACTCAGAGAGGATGGGTGGAGGAGCTCGAAGATTATTGCACACGCACACTCACACACTTTTACACGCACACACTCGCTCTCACAAACACAGGAAGCTAGTGCTTAGAGAAGCAAGATATGTTTAGCTGTGGTTTGGGCACAACAAGGCAAGGAAGATGCACTTGTCATTTGCACCTCCCACTCGTCAACCTTTTGCACATTGCCTTGTTCTCCCCCACTGTCTGCAGCCAGTCACATGCCACTTTCACAACTGCACTTTATTACATGACGATGTGCATTGCGTCTAATCATTTGTGAGCTAATGCTTTCAAACGAGTTTCATTTTGACTTCATATGAACAGCTGTGGACATGTGGAGCGCTTCCACCTGTAGAATTCAATACTGTTTAGGAAGCCATACTTTTTCACATGACGCAGTACAAGTCTGCATTCAGTTCTTTCAGCATTAGGTTAGTACATGGATGCCAATAAATCAACAAATCAACAAGCATGTATCAGTGACACAAATCAGTTTTATTGTCTTGATTCTGTAAATTTCTTGATAGTGATTTCTCTTTGAGTCATTAAATCTGGTCTTGATACAGTGAGGCTGGGACACCTTACTTGATATGACTGAAACGGAAATATAATATGACCTCATATCAGTAGTCAGTGGTTAGTGGAACGTTTGTGCTTAGTCCACAGTTGGCATCTTTTTCAGGGGTCAACTGATGTAAGTATGTCATTTGGTGGTTAAAGTATGTCCCTGCATGTACCGTAATCATGAGTTTCATGGCACAGTTCCAGGAAGTTCTTGTTCTCACTAGTGCAGTGCAAAGTGTAGTAAATAGTGTAAATTTGGTCTCTGCATTTAGCATCTTAATTGCTGACACACACACACACACACACAGTACACAGTGCAGACACAGTGAATGAACGCACGCACTAACTGAGCAGTGGGAGCTGTGAGGTGGGGGTTGGTCAAGGGGACTTGGCTACAGTGTGTCCCTTACATTGATCCTTCAGATTGGGGATCAAACTGGCCACCCTTTTGGTCCCAAGCTCTAGGCCCCAACTAGAATACTGCTTCATAATCTGTTAAAAACGCCAAGTATACGTAGCATCTTGTGTACATATGGGCCTATATACTAATAAGAGCCAAGTACTGCAGTGCAGTACTACAGTGTGAAATGAAAGTGGCGGATCATCTGTCCTACGGTGTGAGAACACCCACTCTCAATAAGCAGCCTGTTATTGTCTCCTATCTGATCTCACCTTCATCCAGTCATTCAGTAGCATTAGGCTGTGACTCTTGCATGGGGTCCTATGAGTTGAACTGTTTGGGCTGGGTCTGGTGTTTGCAGTGAGGAGCTGGACAAGTTCATGGAGAGCCAGGGGGCCACCAGCCCGGGCATCCTCACCCTGACCACCAGCCTCAGCAAGCCCTTCATGAGGCTGGACAAGTACCCCACCCTGCTGCAGGAGCTGGAGAGACATGTGGAGGTAAGACCAGAGGGCCAAACACACCTCCCCTCCACCCACTCTCTCTCTCTCTCTCTCTCTCTCTCTCTATCTTTATTACCCCTTAAGTGAGCCAATGAGAAGAGCATGATGGCAGAGAAGTCAATATGTGGTGTGCAATGTACCACTCTTTTTATATATATATACTGTATACTGTATGTATGTATGTATGTATGTATATATATAAATATCTGATGATGCTGTCTGTTTGTTTTTTTCTCAGGAAGCCCATCCTGACTACAGTGACATTCTGAAAGCAAATGCTGCCTTCAAGAACCTTGTGGTGTGTATAACTCACTACTCCAGTGTTTTTGCGGATCTGTTTCAGCTCTGCTGCAGTTCTGTGTCAATTTCGACATTTCCAGACAGCAGTGGTGATTAATCTTTAGTCAATTAGTCTTTAATTAATCTTGTGTTGTGCTCTGTCTGAGTAGACCCTCTTTTATGCACCGCACAGTCATTGTCTATGTTGTTGCACCAGTTCAAAAATGCTTTTTCTCCAGGCTATTGTTTTTGTGTGTGAAAGTGAGTTTACGTGTGTAAAAGTGAAATGGATTTAAGTGTTTCCAACTGCTCTACGAAAGGTGTCCCGTTTCATATCATCATTTCTTAGTAGGTGCGAACCCATTGGTTTTAAAACACCTCACTGGCATTGCAGGGCTTTCCTGGGTTTTCCTGAAACACTCATCGTCCCAATTTTGTATGCTTATGAAACTTTGACACAGTGAAAAATATGACAGCTGAAACACAACAAAAGAGACACATAGACACACAGTAATTTTATCCAAGCCATTCATCTTATTCCCTGATTGACTAGGTTGGTTTATACGAGATGGAATAGGCTGGAGGTGTGGACCATGTTTTAGTTAGAAGTGCATGTTTTCTTGAACATCTGGTGGAAGTGTCTGTCAGACAGAGGGCGGTGTGAATCACTGGACTCTCGCTAGCCTGGAAGTTTGTACGTGTTTAGGACTCCCTTTTCACTCGGCCCCACTTACCTTTCCCCGCTAAGTTTCTTTTCTCTTCTTTTCTCTTAACTGGAACGTGGTTGCATTGTTGTAACATTTTCCTGTCAAGTATAGGGGAACCCCCCATCCTTTAAATATGAATGAGACATCCCACACCCAAGCTTAAACATGGTCAGTGAGATGGAAGCCCCAAAGAAACTTTTCCACTCCACCAAAAAGCCCTCTATGATGCATTTGACTTGACAGTTGCTTTTTATTGTTTATTGTTGTCATAAATCTGTTTTATTATCTTATTGTTTTTGTTGGTTATCTTCTGTGTTTTGTAAATCCTATAAGATACAAAAACATGTTGTATTACAAGTTGTGTTATTATGTTAGCTCAGGTTTATAGTTGTTGTAGTGCAAAGTTTATCACAAGCGACTGACATGGTAAATGCAAATTCTCAAAAGCTGAATTAGTTGACGACCGCTAATAGTTCTATGAGAGGATCATGATGGATGTAAAACCATTGTCATTGTCCCCTCATGGCTGACCTCTGTCCTGGCTGTGGCCCACAGATGCAGTGTCAGGACCTGCGCAAGCGCAAGAACCTGGAGCTGCAGATTCTGTCGGAGCCGGTGCGGGGCTGGGACGGAGACAGCATCAAGTCCCTGGGACAGGTGTCCTACATGTCCCAGGTGCAGGTGCAGAGCAGCTCCAGTGAGGTGAGAGCAGATCATGCAAACACCCACACCTACCCGCCCACCCCCACCCCCACATATACACACTCTCTCTCTTTCACACTCTCTCTTTCACACTCCACAGTCATAGGGACCGCAGGGGCTGTTTCTCAGCCATGCGGCTGCCTCTGGTGTTTCTCTTGCGTGTGTTAACTTTCGCTCACGCAGCAGTTGTGGACCTGACAGCACCCCATCATGGCACAGAAAGTGCAACTCAAACTCAGGTGTATGGAACATGCCAAGGAAACAAATTGTGGTTAACGTTTTTCTATTGTGGACAAGACATTGTGTTAGTGGAATGGGAGGTGTATGTGTGTGTGTGTGTGTGTTTGCCTGCTCAGTTATTGTCATTCTGAAACGGTGAGGATGATTGTCCCCTTTGAAAGAAGCAGAAAAGGTCAGTCAGGCTGATCAGTTTCCAGCTGAAGCCTGAAACCTTTGACTGGAGGAAGTTGTAAAATGAACAGGGATTAAGAAGATAAGAAATGCAGATTAAGAAACCGTTTATGCTGATGCCATGATCCAAAACTCGAGCTTTGTGTTCTCGACAACTCTGTTCAAATGTGTTCTTTCTTCCTTTCTTTTTGTTTCTTTTTTCCTCTCTCCCAACCCCGTAGTTATCATTTGCTTTCCTTTAAAAAAACACTCAAAAAGCACAAAAGGTAGGATTTCATTACACAAAGTGGTCCTGACTTTTCACAGATATCATTCGAGAGTGCATTGACCTTTGTTTGATGTGAGTGTGCGTGTAATGACTGTGTTCTTGTGCGTGGGGGTGTGTGCGCCCCTACCCGTGTTCCTTCATGTGTGTGGAAGCTCCCCGTGGTCATGGACCTTTCGCTCCTGACGTGTGACTCACCTGCATGCCTCCGTCCTGAAGGCTCTGTGTGCTTTGTGCCCCGCAGGACAAAGAGGAGCGCTACCTCATGCTCTTCCCAAATGTGCTGGTCCTGCTGTCGGCCAGCCCCCGCATGAGCGGCTTCATCTACCAGGTGAGACTCCCGACTCCCCCTCAACCACGGCCTGCTTGCGTCGCTCATGCAGCAAAACGTGTGCATCGCATGCGTGAAAAGAACCAGCTTTTCTACCTGTAACCTGGAAATGATTATCATAGTTGACTTATGTCTTACGTCTTTATGTAGATGAAGTCTCAAGGCCTACACCTATACTCTAATAGACTTAGCTTCCATTGATTGATTACTTAATGATTGGTTGATTCAGGTCATTTAAGTACTTTGGGAAGAAGGCATGAGTAAGAGGGGAATGTTAAAAGAGAATTTGCAGTGCACCAGGATGCTTTTTAGAAATGCCTCATGAGTGATGGAAGCATATTTAGCTCCTTTAAAAAAACGTAGCATTTGCGTGTAGGATGAGGGGAAGAGAAACACCCGCTGGTCGGCTAGGCTGTGAGCTCTGCCGGCTGGCTCACTGGCTGGCTGGTGTCCAGCGGCAGCCCTGAGCGAGAGACGAGATCAGGGACCAGAGGGCTGGCACCCGGGGACCGCTGATCTGATCCCAGACCAGCTGCTCTTCTCTGTAGCCATCCTCCTGTTAATAGAGGCCAGGCACTGTTGGCTTTCCGCGGGGTGGGCTGCTGGTGAAAATGAATTTTACTGCAGGATGGATGCGCCGAATGAAATTGCTTTTACACCTTGTGAGATTTGCCACAGGGGGAGTTATCACCAAAACATGGAAATTCAGAAATTACAATGATTCACACCTTCTGTGTTAAATTTTTCACCCGGGGTCATTTTAGTGATTTTTTGACAGTCGCTTCCAGACCTCCACAGAGGACCTTCTGATCTTCAGGACATTTGAATCCATGACTTGTGTTCTGATGCCAGTTTGCTGTGTCCCTCTACTGTATGTTAACTACAGGGGAGAATGGTGTTATCTGGAACAACAGTTACCAAACAGCTGGAGGATGCAGAGAACGGCCTCTTTGCGTTCGAGATCACAGGTTCGTCATTTATTAAACTCAAACTCTCATCTCCCATCGTTTTGCACAATCGTTTGTGTTTCACTAGAGTGGCCTCATGTGGCAACCACTTGCTCTTCGTCCTCTTTTGTTGCCTGTCTGCTCTCATGCGTTCTTAAGCTGGATTTATACTTCTGCGTTGCGTCGTCGCAGACCCTCGCCGACACTACGCATACACCTTTCGTGCGCATGAAAAAAATCCTGACTACGCGTCAAAGTGTCGCCGACACGGTACGCAGACCGACGCATACGTCATGGATTGTGATTGGTCCGCTTTACATCAATTCCAGTTCTCCGTGCGTTGTGTGTACAAGACCGGCATTTTTAAACTTACATAAATGGCCTTATAACTACCCATTCACCTGACAAAGACAGTTGACCATAGAAAGTAATGACCTGATAACTATGCTTATTAACCAGACAAAGCTTCCCATCAACGCATCCAACACAGTTTGGGAAGTTCCACAGTCTCCAGAAATCTCCGGCTATTGTTTCCCACTGGTTAGTTGACGGACAGGGCAAAAACTCAGGCTGCAGTGTTGTCCACAACGCTTTGCAAGCATCTGACACAGTAGATGACACTGTGGATGAGGCCAGCTTGTAGCTTACCGCTAGCTACAGCCTGTTGATTTGCACCAGAAGCCAATACTCGCAACGCAATGACCGGAAAAAACACACGCAAAGGACCCTTTCTAAACTCAATAACCCCCTAGCGTAGCAATTACGCGGAGGCAGAGGTATAAATCGACCACGGAAGTATAAATCAAAAACGTCGGCGAAGGTGTCTGCGAAGGTGTCTGCGACGACACGACGCAGAAGTATAAATCCAGCTTTACACTTACACACACTTGTGCACCTAAAATTGTCCTTGATGTAATATTTGTTAACTGATTGCACAGCCCTGCTGACGCACTCCCTGTTGGGCTTCCAGACCATGGGTCCCTTGGGCTCAGCAGTGTCAGGACGTTGACCCCGCTTCTGGTTGTTTCCCCTGCAGGGGGCGGTGTGGAGCGCACCGCTGTGTTCTGCAGCAGTCCACAGGAGCTGCAGGAGTGGCTGGAGCACCTGCATGCCTTCACCAAGGGAGGAAGCCCAGTGGGCACCATTCTGAAGGTGAGACACACACACACACACACACACACACACACACACACACACACACAAGTAGCAGGAAAGAGAGTTTGAGTGGCACATCAGTGCAGGTTGGTCAAGAGGCACAGTGTGGAAATGAGGTCTTCTGTCACTGTAACAGTGATGGTTGAACATCGAGGGCTGTGGGGGGTTTTGGCTTTTGGCTTCACAGGAATTAACTTCTGAGTAATCTGCAGAGCCCTGACTGTGCTGCTGCTTGAGTCTTGTGTTTTTGCCTGACCTTCTTGTGAACCTGTGTGCAGCCGGTGGACGGGAAGCCCATGAGTATGATCGGCACACCAGCGCACCAAAGCCACATGCAGCCCTTCAGCACCCCGGTGGCCTGCCGAGGTCCCCTGGAGCCCCCCAAAATCACCAAGCCCTGGTCCCTCAGCTGCCTCAGGCCGGCACCCCCCCTCAAACCCTCCGCCGCCCTCGGATACAAAGAGGTACCTAACACCTAACATGAGCACTGAGACATTTATACATACACACTCGTCAGGTGGGGAAATGCCGTGGTTAGTAAGCTGTTGTGTGTAGGCGTTTGTTGTGACAGCGCTGAGTCAAAACTGGTGGTCCTAGATTGAAAATGGTTAGCGGTGGTGGCTAAACTCAGCGTGAACAAAAACCGCCTGTCAGCACTTCTGCTATGAGAGCTTTCCAGAAAGATGTTTACTGTTAGGGCCAAGCAAGCATGGATGTTTTTTGACGCTGGCAGGGCAGCCCAGCAGGGCGGTTAAGATAACCAAGCCATCTGCTGTGGGTGAGGTTCTTCATCATCCATCAGGTGGCTGGCCTCTGGGCTGGTGATCAGCTGCTGGCATGCACTGGTGCTAAATAGGCTATTGGGGCTGCCTGCAATACAATGTTTCTTGCAAGATGATTAGAGTTCTTGTAGTTTTGCAATTAGGGCTGGAACAAACTATTATTATTTTTAAACAATTAATCTAGCAATTATTTTTTCAACGCATCGATTAATCTAACTATTAATTTTTAAATGTGATTATATTTCGATTCAATTATTTCCACATTACCTGAGTAATATAACAATTTCCAAATGTTTTTTTTTACATAGGCTTTCTATGTAACACATGTCTAAAAATTAGGACAAAGGTTCAAAAGTGAGAATATAAAATACATATAAACATTACTAGAATTCATATTTGACAAAGTAGTAATGATGATGTTCCTGTTATATAAGCCGCTTCCTCAAACGTTTATCTTCTGCTTAAATCTTTGCTTTTAAAGTGGACATATTATACCTCTTTTTAAACAATTTAGAATGGGTCTATGGGCTATACAAATCAAGTTCATGAAGTTCTTTGCACAAAATCACTCACATAAATAGATTTCACCAGCTCTATTCTTGCCAGTTTCGGTCTCTCCCAAATTGAGCCGTTTAAGGGCTCTGTCACTTTTATGCAAATAAGCTGTTGCTGGTCACGCCCCGCCCTGCCCATGAGAAGCCTCTGGCTGCGTGAAATGTTTACCCTGCTCGAAAATTACTGCAAATAGAGCCGGTGTTCCGGGTTAGTTGGTGTTCACGTTGACTGGTGATATTTGCGTAGTTTCGCTGAATATTTATAAGGCCCTGGCCTAAACTGTCTATGGACCTGCCTCTTGGGATCTAAATGGGCGGGTTTTTGATTTCTCATATTGGCCAAACGCTGGTAAGCAACACAATAAAAATCATCTCAAAACGAATGTGTCCAGTTATTGTGTTATAGCCTAGACAGTCTTTTAGCATTAATTCGAAGGCCTTGTGAAAAAAAAAAATGCCCACAGAAAGTGATCAATGGGATTCAATCCGTCAACAGAATAAAGACCTGACATGAAATAGTCAGTAATATCCAACAGAGCTACTGGTCATCGGCTATGTTGGGCTCCGCACATATATATATATATGGGGTTAGCGCTTCAATAATCACAAGTTAACATACAAATGTCCATGTTAACTGGTGCTATCACAATACACATGCCTACGTTAACTGGTGATGGTTATCAAGGTTTGACATGAGTATAAGCACAGCCAGATTTCATAGCGATATTAGCCTACTACAGATAGACTTAGAGACCTTATTAAGCTACTGGCCAACGGAAGTATTGAAAACAGCACATACCTACAGTACTTATAATGCAGTTAGAGCCTCAATCGTCACAGGTTAACATATGTCTACGTCAACTAGAGTTGTCCCTCAACAACTCAAATGGCTCACAGGAGCATAATATTCTTGACACCAAAGTCTTTCTACTGACCGTCAGAAAACGGATGGACGGGTATTTTTCGCGCTTGGAGAGTTTATAAGAACAGTATAGGCCCAAATATGAACTCAAAGCCCCGTAAAAAGTGAGTTTTTGCATAATATGTCCCCTTTAAATTTTGTCCATTTGAAAACAAATATGTCAAATATGGTCTCTGCATTACGTTTAAAGGATTTATGATATGTAAACATAAGGTTGTCAGTTAGGGAAGCATGTTTGTGCCGCCATCTTTGTTTGTTCCGACACGTCTGTACACAATTTTTGCGTCAACGTAATAGATTACGTCAATAAATTGTCCCAGCTCTATTCGCAATTAATGGTTTCAGTCTGTATGAAAGCATCACCATGGAAAAACATCAAATTTTCAAATTTGTATGCTTTTCTTAACATTCTAAATCCTTGTTGCTGCTGAATATAGTCTGTGACCTCGTTCAAAACATTTAAAATGTATCAGTTTCTGCACTTTTTGTGTGTGATTTATGTGTGATTGCCAGGCAGGTGAATACAATTTGCCGGAGCCAACCCAAATGACACAGTAGTACTGGGGGCTTGGTTTTAAACTGTAGATTGCCCATTTCTGTGGATGGAAATAAGGGTCACCTGGAAGGGATTGCATGAGTCTTTTGTTGCCTGTCTCTGCCTGTTACTCCCTCTCTCGCTCTGTCTCTCGTTCTGTCTCTCTCACTCTTTATCCTTTCTTGGCAGTCACACCTGAAATCATCCACGGCAGGGGTGTAGGTTTGCCACGGAATGCACTGTTCACGCCACCATGTCTTTCATTCCATTTTTTTCATGCACCGATTGTCTCCTTTTCTGTCTCCCTCTCCCTTTCTCTCTCTCTCTCTCTCTCTCCACTCCGGCCTCTTTAGAGGATGTCTTATATCCTGAAGGTGGGTAGATTTGTGAGTGTGTTATGTGGGAGTAAGTTTGTGTGTGTTTTGTGTTTGATATATGTGTGTGTGTGGTTTTGTGCACGCTGTTGTTGCATGCTTGCATCCCCCCTCCCCTCCCCTCCAAGGTTAAATGGAGTCACGTGTTTCCTGTTTTCTGTGTTCCTTTGCTTTCTGCCTCACTTTGTTGCTCATCACAACCCTGAGTGGAACACCACAGATCTTACATGTCAATCTCTGCCCCCTGTTCGACACAGTGCCTTTCTTACCTAACCTCACCCGCCCTTTTTTGGAGATGTTTTGGTTCCCACTTTTTCTGAAAGAGGCCATTTTGGTTTGGTGTTGTTCACATCTGTATGTGATTGTGTGTGGTTTCTTACAACCCAACAGAACTTGATGGGGTTTTTCCTTTCCTCAAAAAGGTGAAGGACAAGCCTTTAAGTTCCAGTGAGGCTGTAGGGGCTGTGTGTTCCCTTGTTTATCAACTTTTACTTACAAACATGGCCATTTAGGTGACGGTGAGTCAACAGGCCAGTTTTGACACTGTATCACACTCACATCACAGTTTCACAGTGACTGTTCATGTGTGTATATGTATGTGTGAGTGAGTGTGTGTGTGTGAGAGAGAGACAAAGCTCCTGTATGTGTCTGCTTCTGCAGGGCCCATTGCTGTGGCTATACTAACTGTTTGTCAGGGCCTTGTGGTTTTCCCCTCCATGGTATGGTGGATCTTGGCATTAGTCCAATTGATGCACTATAACATTGAACAGCTTTTGGGTCATGTTGGCATTGCGACAGTGATGAGGGTTGTGTGTGGAAGCAGCTTGTCATTCACCACTGCCAGACAGAAACATCATTTTGGCATTTTTAGAAATGACGTGAGTGTAAAAACATTTGTCCAGATGGGCTCATCAGATCATGTAGTTAAATACTGTCTTTTCAATCATTTTCATACTTGCCTTGATACCATATTCTTTTTCCCCTCCTAAACACCCAGTAGACAATTCACATGTTTTCTTTGTGTTGATAATGCACTCAATCACCATTGCCTCCCCCACCAATTCCTCTGATCTGCGTCACAGGTCGACCTCAAAGGTACAGAGGTACTGCAGTTTGAAATATTCCAGAAAAGATAGTGTAGCTTCTAGAAGATGACAAGTGCAGAGGACAGATCAGGTATTTGTCAATTTTGACAAGTTTCCTTGCATTGGCCAGCAGTCATACCTGCTACGCGCCACATTTCTTAAGGAGGAGCCTTCTGATCGGTGTTGTGTAAAAGATCCAAATATTTTACTTAAGTAAAAGTTCAGAGACCTTACCAAAAACTGACTTAGAGGTTCTGGTAGAGGTTCAAGCACTCTACTAGCTTGTTACTCAAGTAAAAGTCTAAAGTATCTAATATTTACTATACTTTAGTAGGTAAAGTAATCTATAATTAAATGTACTTAAGTAATGACAGTAAAAGTAATTGTCTGGTAAGGTCTAAAACGTACAACAATAAAAAATAGCAACACCATTATGCTCTTCCATTCATTTGAATTTCCTTGTAAAACAAAGGAATGAAAGCAGCCATAATAATTTCTGTGTGTTACGTGATAACTGTACTTCTGTAGTTTTGTTCCATCGAATTTCAGTTTAGTTTCCTTCAATCCAGAGTTTTGGATCCTGCAAATGTAGTAACCGCAGTAATTGCAGTTTGCAGTTGCCCAAGAGAACCTTAAATTTGTCACTCATAATGATCCTTTTAATCATATAAATGACTATGAAGCAGCTACATTAACCTAAAGTTAATCAGATGTCTGATGTGAAGAACGGTTGTTTGCACTTGGCAATCACCTTCACCAAAACACTGTCTACCACAAATTTCAGTTTAATGTGATGCTTGTAACTATGCAGCCTATTATAAATGGAGTGGAGTAAAAGTATGCTTTTGACTTAGGAAATGTAGTGAAGTAAAAGTCAAGGAAGTCAGTTCTTAGCAACTGAAGTAAAGTAAAGATACTCTCAAAACCTACCTAAGTACTGAATTGAAGTACTTTTACTTTGTCAGTGTACACTAATGCTCCTGATAAGTCATTAATTCTCAATAGAAGAGTAGAAAAGAAAACATTTTCCAGTTCAGAAAATGCTTGCAAATTTAGTGTCAGAAAGCACAGCAGAAGATGGTGCAGAGAGCTCAACTTAATTGAGTGAGCGTGGTTATCTGCATGGGAGACGGTAAAATAGCTCCATCTGTAGATGATGGTCATATTAGCATATTAACAAGCAGCTAGTTAAAAAGGGATGTGTATGCTCATACGAAGTGTTACCAAAGAACTACTGTAACATGCATGATATTGTAGATTGTCATGCAGTAATGACATTACCAATAAAAAAGTTATAATCTTGTTGGTGTGAGTCACGTTTTGGGGAAGAAAAGAAGTTCCTGGTGAATTTTGCCCAATATGTTAATTTTGCTCTGGGGTGTGTATTGAAATGATTTGCATGCCATTCCAAAAGTTTCAACATTTCTGCACAAAACAATTACCCTAATTAAATTCAAATTAAATTCAGTTTGATAAATATAAGACTCTATGACACTATGAAACTGACAAATATTAAGCTGATCGTTTAAACCCTGCTTGTAGTATAGTATTATAGTAGTGATGAGTGCATTATGTGACCTGCATCATTCCGTTGTTATTTCTTTGCATTAATCTGATTTCAACAGTCCAATCAGACAATGAGGTTAGTGCAAGTGTGTGAGTGACTAGCTGTAGGTTCCTGTTCCACACGGCTGTCCCTTATTGCCTGGGGTTACATTCTGCCCCAGCCCAGTCTTAAAGGAAAGGCAGCATTGGCTTGTGTGAGCTGTCCTTTGGTATTGATGACGCCGTTGCTTTGTCTGACACTGCTGCCCTCCTCCACAGGACTCCAGTAAAAGCCCTCGGCCCATCAAGAAATTCCTCCCCAAGAGGAAAACAGAGAGAAAGCCGTCCGACGACGAGTTCTCACTCCGGAAAAGTAAGCAGCGCTCTCCCGAAACCCTTGTTTGGTGTCATGGAGCGTCTGTAGTGTCAGATGAGTCACAGGAGTCCGTCACTGTGGCTGCACCGTTGACAGGTGTTGCATCTGCACAGCTTCTGAGTGTGTGTGTGTGTGTGTGTCTTTAGGTACAGCAGCTCTCGAAGAGGATGCTCAGATCCTGAAAGTAATAGAAGCTTACTGCACAGGGGCCAGCCTTCACCAGACCACCACAGGTACACCCAGGGACTGTGAGAACATCCCAGAGCTTCTCCATTCATTCAGATGTGATAGTAATACATGTCCATATTTATGGCCTGTGTGTGTGTGTGTGTGTGTGTGTGTGTGTGTTTGTAGCTGTGCGTAAAGAGAGCATCCCACAGGTCCTCCTGCCAGAGGAGGAGAAGATCATTGTGGAGGAGATGAAGAGCAATGGGCAGACCGTCATTGAGGAGAAGTGAGCATCACACCGTCTCATGCACTTAGCCTCTCTCACACTGGCTCCGCTCTGTAGTCGTCTCATTTGGGAGGGAACTGACGCCCTCACATGAATTCAATTGATCAGGCTTGTGAAGTTGTCCTCTTTGGGACTCAGTTTCTCTCTCCCCTCTCTCCTCCCCAGGAGTCTAGTGGACGCTGTGTATGCACTGAAGGATGAGGTCCATGAACTGAAAAAGGTGAGGTGTTCTTTCTGCCTCCTCATTCTCCTCTTGTCTCTGTCTTGTGCGACGCGTGTGGTGCATGTGGGTGAAGCGCCGTGTTGTTTGTGCTTGCGGCTGCAGGAGAGCCGGCTGATGAAGCAGCACCTGGAGGAGGAGCAGAAGCTGCGGAGGGAGCTAGAGCGGACGGTTCGCAAGCTGGCCAAGCAGAAGAACGACTTGACCTGGGACGAATGCGCCCACTGAGGAATGGCACACATTAGCAGCATTTCAGCAGATTTCACCAGCTTTCGTGTGTGTGTGTGTGTGTGTGTGTGTGTGTGTGAGTGAAAGAGAGCGAGAGTTAGAGACAGAAAGGGTGTATCTGAACATTTCTTGTATTCAGTCCAGTGACATGCTGCCAGATGAGACGAATGGAGGACAGAACTGATTAAGGCCACGCGTCAATGGCTGTTAAAACCCAAGGCTCTTTCCTAACTCTGTTACACCTGTTTTGAGGAGCGGAACATCAGATGTTAATTGGAAAAGGTGCGAGATGTGGAGGACGTGGACAAGGACCCAAGATGGAGGATAACTAGCAGGACTGGGTTGGAACGGACTCTAGAAGGACCCTAGTTAGGATACTTCTGTCTTCTCTGGTGGACTGTTTTGATTTTTTTTATTATTATTATTATTATTTTCTTAATGACCCTTGCTGGAACAGTGCCGCATCCTGTGTCACTTGCTGGACGACAGCCTCATTGAAATAATAGTTAGCGAAGCAACGGAGCGGCTAACTAAAGAGTTGCTGGTGCACTGTGATTTGTCCGGGGCAGTAGGGGGCCCTGTATAGCACTTATACTACAGGAAGAGATAAAAGCCATCCTAGATCTAACATGGGGTCTTCATGCATGCTGATTTTTTCCTAACCAGGAGATGGACTAAATGGGTTCAGCCATACAGTGTTTTTGCTTTCCACTTTTGTCTGTTACCTTTTGCTTTGTAAAAAAATGAATGGTTGTGAATAGGAGTGTCCGAAAGTGTGTTTCTGTGTGTGTGTTTGTGTGTGTGTGTATGTGTGTAGATGTGTGGTTTTATCTTTTGCAATCTACTCCCAGATGAGTTTGATGAACTGTTTTTTTCAATTGCACATTGTTGACATAAGATGACTGTGTGGTCATCTTGAAATTGAGAGTAAAACAAAGGTGTTGGAATGAATGTAGCTAGAACAAGCCTATCATTTGACTATCAGCATAAACAAACATCTAGTTTCAAGTGAATTTTTATTCCCACCTGCGACATTAGCCGAGGGTCCTAAGTATGGGAGGGCAAGCATGGATGTACAGTGTTTTTATGGTATACATTAGCTAATCAGTCAATTGCACATGAGCGATCATGTAGTCCAAAACCATCAGGGAGAATGATATTAAGATCATAAGAAATGTTAATATAGGAAATTGATTATTATTCTGTCTTACAATATATATAAATACATATATAAATATATATAATATATACGTATATCATATATACATGGAAATGATAGATATTATGGCTGTAGCTATATACTTTCTTACGGAAAATGACTATCGTTATACATACAACAAGCATTTCTAGCCTTTAGTATGATGTCTATGGTACTTGAGAACTGCACCTAAACAGACTTGTCTTTGATTTGTTTCCATTTTCCCCTCTGTGGGGATGCTGTTGTGGTTGCACTGCTTCCTCCGATATCGCTGTGAAAGTCACATCCATGGTCTCAAGATTTGAATGGCTTGATCTAGAATAAGGAAATGTCTTGTGTGCACTACTGTTGAGGTTTTGGAATGGCCTGAGGCATTGCTTTTAACAAGGTGTGCTATATTGTGGGGATGAATGCAGTAATTAAGATGCCAAAAAGTTCTTGAATTGTCTTAAAGTGGTTTTCCACCTATTTTGAGAGGCAAATTTTGGTTGGTTGGTTCATGATTAATGATTCTGTGATTCAGTCAGTTCTCCATTTGAAAATGTCACCTTAGTTTCACTGCTGACTTGACGATGATGTTGCATCGCCGGGTGAATATTACCACAGAGTTTTTGTATAAGAGCCTCTTAATTGCTTGAGTTTCGTATTATGAAATGCCAAGTGAGGGACTCCTTTTGACAGTAGTGTGTTCACTTTCTGCTGTGCTTGTTGGACATGGATGATGGCTCCCTAGATGTGGTGGAATGTGTTGAAATGCCACTGTGCAGCAATGACAAACCAATGAACATGTCCCTGAAACGTACAGACTTTAATGGATAAGTCCATGGCCGGTACCAATCGACTGTTGCATATCAGTGCAATCCAAATAGCTGATTGCAGTCATGAAATGTATGTGACTTTGCTTGACAAGGAAAAAAAAAAGCACTTGGTGTAGACGTCTCTAAAATCCAAGCACTGTTGCTCTCGTTTTCAAACGTGTTCAGTAGAGGGATATTGAAATGTTGGGCCTTATCAAAAGCAATAAAAGACTGTTGGTGTTAGTAAGGATGCGGCAGCTGTGGCCTACCACATGGCAGATCAACAGTCTTCATAGGCCTGAGCTTAAGATGGCACTGCGTACTGCAGCAATAAAGCTGTGTGAAATCACATGTCCAAATACTCGTCATGGGCCTGTTGATGTTGATGTCGGGTCCTATAGTCATTTCTGCATGTTGTCCTTTTGTTTGTTTGTTTTTGCTTCAAATAGCCTTAAATATCTTCTCAAAATGTGTAGATTTTTATTGATGTAGGTTCATCTTGTTTTTGAAGTGCCCATGTCTGCAGATCATAAGCGAGTGGTATATTATTTGCTCTATAAGTTGTTCTATGCAATTATCATATGTACGGTGATATTGTTTTTGCTTTTCTTCAATGAGGGGGTTTGTTTTAATAAAATATTGACTGAAAAACTCTTGTCAACCATTGTCATAAAGGAGTATTATTGATATACCACACATCACCATCCAATGAATCTGATTTTTGTCCTTTCAAACCTTTGCTCCCACCTAAGGAACTGTAAGCCATGATGACTTCCCTCCTACAGCCCATTTGAATGAAGTGTGCATTAGGGTGAAGATGGGGGATGAACCCCCGGCCCACGGGCCTTGTGGAAACTTGTGCTGCGGTGAGCGGAGCCTAGCTGCATCTCGCCACTCTCCAGGTTCCAGCCCCAGCACGGCGACCAGAGCTGTGAGTCACCCCAGCAGCCAACCCTCTGTAGCTGCTCTGTAGAGATGCTGTGGAATGTGTGAGTGGTGAGTGAGCGCGCTTCCTGTTAGCAAGCGCATTACATTAACACTCACTCTTTCCACTTTTTTGGCCTGGAAGGCAGGTGGAAACCCATAGATGGATCACTGTAGGCCCATGGTTCTACCTGTGATGTCTATGAGACAAAACTTTTCGTGTTTGACTCCCTACCAACTTATTTTTTTTTTTTGCAACTTTTAGAGGAGATTGCTGCTTTACAGAAGACATGCCTGCA
This sequence comes from Limnothrissa miodon, assembly GCA_017657215.1. NCBI lineage: Eukaryota > Metazoa > Chordata > Actinopteri > Clupeiformes > Clupeidae > Limnothrissa > Limnothrissa miodon. The sequence continues at coordinate 127,010 of JAGFZM010002149.1, read as the reverse complement.
ATTGCAGCAATATATCCTGCTCTAACGGAAGTTGGTCTATTTGACAAATGTACCTTGCTTTCCAGTTATAGAACAAGTCACCGTGTCCCTTTCTATACGGTTGTAACCAAACCTTTTTATGTGGTTCCACTTGGTCCTACTTTAGGGGTCACCACTCACCACATCCATGCAACAGTGCCAAGATGTGTGCAGAAATCCAGCTGTTATATAGTGTGGTTTTTTGGGTGAGTGCACTCAGTCAGTGGAGCCAGTCCTGTCATGCTAGGGAAGGAGGGTGGGGGCAAGGCTGGGGGGCTTGAAACAGGAAGTAAGATTCTACTTGATTCATTCAAGCATTGGTATGTGGTTTGGCTCTGCAGTAATGATGCATTTGTGGCACACACAACTGCACCAGACCACAACTGTTATTGGTTCTCTCCGATAGATCAGCATAAGCCCACCAGAAAGCAAAAATGAGACTTCCCTCTGGTTTCACTGGAAAGTGTGGTAGAGTCAAGCAGAGAACTTCCTCCCACTGTCTTTTCCCCCCCATCACTCCAAGCAAATATTACTCAAACTTGAAAATGACCTTATTCCCTGGCACTAAACCACCCACAGGGCCATGCTCCCAAGCACTGACGAGTATAACATGTTCAAAATACAAAATATGTTCAAAAATATATTTAATTCATGACTAAATACAAATTGAATATACAATAAATACAATACAAAATATTTTTGAAGCTCAACCAAAAATAAATTAAAATATTTCTATATACAGTATGTATACCACTGTACAGTCAATTTGTCAACTTAAAAGTCAACTTACTCAATGTGGTTGTTCCAACTTCTGCAGTCAGAACTATCCTACTTAATAATAATAATAATAATAATAATAATAATTATAGTAAATATCTTTGAAGATGCCCAAGGACATTGTACAAAACAAACTAGTAGTAAGAAAAAAAAAGGGACAAGGGACGCTTGTTAAGAGGTACAGCAACTACAAAATAGTTACTGGGTATTGATAACGTCAGGGCTACTGTGATCTTTAACTAGCGGCCATACTACAGGGTATGTATGTAATATTTTATCCTGATTACACATGTCAATCTAAAAGGTGTAAAAGTGGCTGTGGTGTAAAGGTGGCTGAGAACTTATCCGGGATCTTCTTTACCAGTCTCAGCTTTGCTCCCATTAAATAGAATCAGTAAAAATGTCCTCCAAATCCTGAAAAGGTTAAATAATTTCTCAGTTTGTCATCTCAATGGACATATCCTGTAGTGCAGTTTAGATAGTTCTCTTGCTATTGACCACAACTGAGGAGAGAAACCATTCCTTCAATACAAGAAATGTATGTAGCCTGATGGCCTGATAAGATTCTCCTTGTTTTATTCTTCAGTCTCTTCTTGTTCCAGAACAGAAAATTCCACTTGCTAAAGTTTGTATAATCCAAAGAAGGTGGCATTCCAATCGTAGTTGACCCAGCTCAGGTTGGTCACCTGCACGTACAGCTGGTCATCTTGCTCCAGCTTGAACACTCCTCCCTGGCTGGCAGTGCACAAGGGTCTCTGATAAGGTGCACAGTACGACTTGCACAAAATCTCATCTTGGGCATCAGCTTGGGAGCTTAACCTGTTGGGCCTATGGGTGTTGACCGGCTCCTTCCACCTGATGTGTCGGATGATGTTTTCCAAAGGCATTTGGGCACTGGCAGAGAAGGTCACCTGGGAGTAGACGTAGTAGTAACCTGCATGTTTGATGCGTAGTTTGCTTTCACCCGCTGTGTCCACATTCACCTTAATAGAGTGATCAGAGTTCCACTCAAGAGAACAGATCTCATTGGCTTTGGCTGTTGGGAATGATAGAAAAATCATCAATGGTCTGATGGGATAATGGTCATTTCTATGGTTTGTATGGTTCAAGTCTACTGTATGGATGCTTACTGTGAAGGATAACACTTTTTATAACTAGCTAATTGGCCATTCCCTCCAAAAAATGTGGCTACGAACAAATCATTGCAAATTTCAAAATCTACAAATATCTGAGATGGTTCATTTGTTTCTCGTACTGTACCTGGGCATGGCCTTGACTTGCTAGACTTTACTGACATGTGAGCCAGAGCTTCATGGTGATGGTCCGCTGTTAACATGGCAACTACAATCAAAAAGGAACAAGCAGAAGCATAGCTGTCAGTGTCAAGTTTTTGATCTTCAGCAAATATGGCCAAAGTAAGAGCAAGGAATTCTTGCAATAAATGTGTACATACCTCTCCCTTGTGTTTGTGAGGCCTGGAGAAATAAAATGATAAAAAAGATTGATTAACCTGTGTGCAAGTACAAGACTTTGAAGTGATTTAAGCATCAATGGTTGAACATTGGCTTACCTTTGCGATGACTTTCCCGAATTTATCTACAAGCTGTTTGCAGTCTACCAGTGACTGATCGTCCAAACTATCATCATCACATTCCTGAAGCCTCTTCAGGATGAGAAGGTCTGCGTGGTCCTTTTGATCAGGCTGTAAATCAATGTTTATGTTAAACACTGAAGGCTGGATTACTTGGTGCGTAATGTTATATGTGTTTAACAAAACTACAACTGTATTTTAGTCATATTTGCATTTATCAACTCTTGATGGAATTAACTAATTACGCATAGTTGCATTCAAAATATATTTGAATACATTTGTTTCTATTTTGATTGTACACATTAATTAATTTGTTGTAATGAATCCATGGTTAGCATGTTCATGATTTGGCATTCAATAGTAATAAGGTTGCTACAGTATGATATTAGCACAATGCTTAAACCAGGGTTTGGAACTTTTATGTTTGCATTTGGTTTTAATTAACATTGAACTGTAAACATTTTTATGCTGTAAGCTTCTCTTATCAAAGGCATCTGCCCTTAACAATAAACTTGCATAAATCAGTACAATAAACACTAACTAGCATAAACGTTTAGAAGTTTAAAGTTAGGAGTGGCCACATGTAAGATGGGGGCATTCAAAGCAGATTGGCAGCTTGCATTAGGGTTGTGTTTTTCTGTACGGAAATATATTCCTGTAGAGGTTAAATGTTTGCAGTACAACTGTTTTCTTTCAATGTAATTGTAGTTGAACAAGTCTCAACATTCACAACACATTTCTGTTCTTGTTTAAAAGATACATGTTTGAACATCTCATTGCAAGGATGTGAATGAAGTTCTATTTTTTATGAAATTATTAAGTCACTAGGATATATGTCCACTTGTATATTTCTAGTGGAGAAATACAATTATCTACTACTAGTACAGCCAACTTACCTGACTGCCCTTGTCAAAAAGGTAGATGAATCCCCCAAAGGTGAGAAACATGTGGATGACTAGAACCACAGCCAAGAACCAGACAAGAGTGGAGTACGGCCGCGGCTCAGGCCTGCTGTGGATGCGAGGGGGCACCGGTGGAGGTTGTGGCAGGCTGGTGTGGTAGGTGTTTATCATGATGCCGGTGGAGAAGCGGGTCAAGACAAATTAGATGTTCTAACGCGGCTCCCCCATGCAGCACTGGCACTTCAGCTCGACTTAGGTGTGAGTGACACCACTTCCTTTTTATAATCTGAGCCTAGATATATATATATGTGTGTTCACACGCTGGGGTGTGTCTTAATCAAGTCATAACCTTCATTTTTCACTTGAGCCTAGTTCATTGAATTCTGTTTTCTAAAACAACAAATTCTTTTATTGTTTTCTGAGACAATACTCCCTTACAGCAAACATGTCACTGGTTCACTAAACGCATATTATTTCATGGAATCATATTGTATCTGATGTCAAGCATTATTTTAGGTGTGAAACAGGCATGACCACATTGGCTCTTTTCTGTTGTGGTTGACCATTGACATGTGAACATGCTTACAGTATTTAGTCCCCCATACCAACGGTAGGTTACAGCTTAAAAAAAAATTCTGTTTCATAATTCAAAAACAAATTATGTTGATAATTCATTTGTAAACTGTCCCCTGTACTTCCTGTGTACAGTGAATATTCTAATTACCTTCCTAATTATCACTTTTTTGGCATTAAGGTCAGCTCTTTTAATAAAAGAAAAGATGTTAATTTTGTCCATCATGAGTGAGTCTTTTTTTCTTCCATTGCCTCAGCCATTGCTTTAAGCTATCACTGGCACCTGTGTCTCATAGTAAGACACGCAACTTCACTTTCAGAACCATTCCAAAATGGAAAAAAATGAATGCGTGATTTAAAAAAAAAAAAAAAAATTCCATGGTAATTCACTTTTTTCAGAACCGTATATCTGTACCAAGAAATTGACTGTAGCGCTACAATTGGGAAGTGGTTGACTTTGAAGCGCTAAAACATTCAGAGGCACATCCAGCATGTCTTTGTGACAGAATGTTGCAGAATCTGTGCTTTGTTTTTTTTTTTTTTAACTGATGAGATTTTACTGTGAACGTGCAAGTGTCTGAGTTCCCCCCTAACCCCTTCCCCCATTACATAGCTTCACTACACTGCTTTGCGAAAATAGCTTGTGCAGAGACCTGCACTGCACTGACATTAAAGCTAATATAAATGATTGCAAATATAATATAAATGAAGCAAAGTAGCTGTCCCATTATGGGTGCAATCATTAACCACACTACTGGGACACCAGTGGAGGCCAGCAGGTCAGAGCTATGGGAATGAACACTGGAAGCTGAGCTAACGGCAGCTCTATACACGTTTGAGGCCCATTTCCTGCTGATTTCTGTTGACTGCATAACATCCTGTGGTAAACTCTCTGCTTTGTGAACACCAATGTTGGGGTAAGAACTTCATGTTTTTTTTTTTTGTTGAGGGGAATAGTCTGTGTGTGTGTGTGTGTGTGTGTCTGTGAGAGAGAGAGAGAGAGAGAGAGAGAGGAATAAAGACGGAGAGAGTTCTTCTCAAAGTAATTCTATACATCTTGTTTTTTTTATGTTTTTGAGATGACAATATTGAAAGGTCAATTATTTTTCACTAACAGAATTGAAGTTTGCTTCATTTTGCAAAATGATGTGTGAAAGAATTCATATGCATTTGATGATGGTAAGGATATACTGTGCACAAACAAAATCAATATAACCTACAACATCACAAAACCACACACATATATATATAATACACATTTATATAAACAGCTGTGTATCTAGTGTAGAATCACAGATCCTGGAAAGCAGATGGAAAACGCACACTCACATGTTGTATTCATGTGGTGACGCACTGTGAAGTTAAAACAAACCACGAACAAGGCTAGAAATTGATAGGTAATTAATCTCAATATACACACTGGCAGGATCCTGCTCCCTGTCCCCCTGCTGGCGATGCAAAGCAGTACAGCAGACATGACCAATAAAAAGCAAAATACAAATAATATGACTGACTAACGAAAAAATACATAAATAAAAATAAATAAATAAAAATGCAAATAGTAAAATAAAATGATAAAGAAGTAATCATAATGTGGAAGACGCTGATGGTCCGAGAACCTATATGTGTTCTCTCACAGTATATGGTGCACACCCTCTCATTACTTTGCCACAGTGGGTTAAAGATTAGACAAGTCTCTCATTTGTTTGCATGAAAGCACACCCCCCACCCTCTCTCTCTCCTTTAAAGCTCTCACCTGCTGCTTTGTCATGAGATATAAGCCACTCCAATTAAGTGTAGAAACAAACTCTGAATGCCATGAGGATGTTTTGTCACCAAATTATATTGCCTTTTAGGTGGGAGGCATTTGCCAGCATACTGTTTTACAGCATGATTACAATCCAGCATGACAGCATAATTACAATCATCTGGATTATAACTGCAACTGGATTGTGACCCAATAAAGGAACCTTGGATTAATTCAATTTTCTCCCGCAATACCAAGAGAGACAACAAAGGTTTCAAACCACTTCTTATACATGATCAATTATTTACGGCACAATATGCTATGAACACAAGTGTGTTGGTGTACTGTACTGTCCTGTAGGTTACACAGTAGTGTGGATGTCGGGGGGAGATACACAGTGTGACATTCTATCTGTCTGGCGGTGTTATGCAAGGCTCTTCCCTTGAGACCTTTCCACATGGCAAACCCCCTGAGGCAAGCCAAGGCAACGGACAGGGGGGAGTAGACGTCAGCCTTGCACTCCTGCAATCTGCTTTGTGTACTGACCTGCAGGCTATATATAGGCCTATATATATTTTTTCCCCCTTTTAATTTCTTATCACTGTACCTGATTTTAGATATTTAATGTTAATATCTTTTTTTGTTGAAAGTGCAAACATTATAAAATAAACCATCAATAAACTAAGGAATACCACAGCATCAGTTGCATGTTTAGAAATGTACAGAGAAAATACTGTAAAAGAACACATAAACATTTTATTTCCCATTAAGCTTCCTCGACTGTGGGCTTTTCAGTCTTACATTCATCCTGCTCTTTGCTCTTCTAAGTCCTGCGCTCCTGGAAGGGTCATGGCGTGTAGTGGACCACCAGTGACAACGTGCGTCTCTCCATGTGCAGCCGGGGCTTGCAGGGGTGGCGTAGGCTGAGGGACTGGCGAGGACTGAGTGAGGAGCCCACCGCCACAGCCTCCTCTCTGCTGCTCTGCTGGGGGTTGGTGGAGTACACAGACTGCGGCTCAGTGCCACACTTCACAAACGCCACAAAGCACCTGTAGAACTGACACCAGATCAGTAGTCAGTAGAAGCACCCTCTGCCTTGGATGTAAGGAGGGTGATGGAAAATGTATTTTCAAATTGAATTGAATTTAACTTTAAATGCAATGCAATATAAAACACATCTATGGCCCCCTCAAACAAAATATGCTAAATATGGATGATCAGGCAGCAGAAGGTTGAATTATAAGATATTCAATTCCCACAGATTCTTGTCAGTGCTAAACTGCATTTCCCATCAGACTCCTGAACAGGGATTGACCTTGTCCTAGTCTACAGTTTGATTTGGATTGAGATATAAAGGAAATCCAGTTTGATGCCTGTCCAGTGGACTGGACAGTTTGATGCCTGTCCAGTGGACTGGACTGAACGTGATTATTCCTCTAAGAGCATCCTCGTTACAGAATAGCATCAGTGGCAACTGCAGACTGCGCTGCCGTGGCAACAGACAATGCCAATCAATGGCAGCACAATCAGACAGGGCCCTATGCAGCGCAATGCACTCATTCACACGGCCCCAGGCCGCCTCCCGCCAGCTGTGCTGACCCGCCACAAGGGTGGGACTGGCCGCGGCGTTGGGGGTTATCACCAACTAATTTAGCAGCGTCCATGTCTCAGGCTCAGGCACAGAGAGTGAACGGGAGAAAAAAAAAGCCGCAGTCTTTTACAAAGCCTCTCTGTGAAGCCTCTTTATTTAACATCTTTGTTTCTAATTGATTGACATAAGAGCTGACACTAGAAATCAGAATCAGAATGACATTTTCTTAACAAATTACCTTAATAATTAAAAGTCCTACAATTAAAAATGTAAAGTATTGTTATAGTATTGTTATAACAATATTTGTTTTTCTATTAGTCATTGATATAATGATATATTTTTACACTGTTATCTAGCACTACTAAAAAGGACTTATCATCTTCATCACTGGCCAAAACTCTAATAATAGGTCATGTCAATGTGTTTGTAAACGGGATCCAACCTGGTTGTTGAACAGCACATAGATGACAGGGTTGAAGACGGTGCTGCTCTTGGCAAGGACAGCAGGCACCACGCTCACCACAGGCGTGACCAGGCCCCTCTCCCCGAAGGTGGCCACCAGGGCCATGAGGCCATAGGGCATCCAGCAGAGCAGGTAGCAGGACACCATGGTGAACACCATCAGCAGGATGTGGTTTTGCCGCCTCTGCGCCGACAGCAGGTTGACTCTGTTCACCTGATCAAGGTAAACAAGGAACATGGGCCTCAGCTTACATTTACTTAAGTTGACGTGTGACCAAGAAGAACTTTATTGCTTGTGTTTTATTATTGTGCTTATGTTTTGTTTTATTTATTTAGTGCAAGGGTAAGGGCCTGCTATCGGTCTATACTGTGTTCCAGCACTGAATTATACACAGTACAAAAAAATCTACTCTCATTTGTCAGAACTCGGACAATTAGTTTACATTCAGTTTGGCAAATCTTCACAACAGCTCGTTTGGCACTTGCGTTTACAAGGTAGACTCTGTCGACCCAGGCGAGGAGAGTACTATTTTAACTTTTGCACGATGCAAGTAAGCGATTACCAATCAGAATGCGGGATGCAGATTATTGACAGGTGAAATGAAGGTGAAGTGTCCTATGAGCACGGGCGTTCGAAAACCGTTAAAAAGTGTCTCTGCGAGTGGCGAGTGAGCGAGTGAGTAGCGACGTGTGTGGACGGGGCACAGGCTGGGTAGATTCTTATGGTTTCTGTTGGCCCAGGTCTGGCCCAAACATTGTGAAATGACTCGTGATTTCTGTTGGCCCAGGTATGGTCAGTTTTGTCTGAATACCAGCTGGCTCCTTGGGCTTGTGTTTGCTGAATAAACTAATCCAAAAATTATCCAAAAAATATTATTCAAAACTGGAAATCAAGGTATATATTACTTTTATTAATAATTTTACCAAACAAACTAGTTGAAATGATATAAGGTACATAATATGTAAAATGTAGAATGTTTTATTGTAAGTTTTTATTTTAAAACATAGTAAAACACAAAATAATTCTCATTACTCAACCACAGTAGGATTCACTTAGGAATCTATTTTCATGATCATAAGTGCATTGTCTAGTGGTTGGGGGTGGTCCCAGTGCAATAAGATATTTTGACAACGTGAAAAGGGATCATTGCGCCTAGGGGATGGTTCAATTTTCAATTCAATTCAATTTTATTTATATAGCGCATTTTTACAAAAGGCATGTCACAAAGCGCTTAACACAAGAAGCCCAATGAGCAACAGGGGCAAGGAAAAACTCCCTAGCAGCGTTTTTTGTTTTTACTTGTTATGGTAAAGGAAGAAACCTTGGGCAGTTCCGACGACTCAAGGGGCTAACCCAACTGCCTAGGGCAGGATTTCAGTCTCTCAGATGGTGAGTAGTCCACTATTATTCCATTAGATACACATTACAAGAAAATTTTGGTAAATAAAGTAATATAGGTGTCCCATTAGAATCCCAGGATGTAGTCCCATGTCATTAGGCGCAGTCAAGCCAGGGGCCAGTTGGAGGCTGTATCAATCATGTCAGGGTCATCTGTGAAGCTGAAGGCAGACCGCCCAGGAAGCCAGAGATGCAGGATCAGGCAGTGGAAGGCAGGGGTGACCCTCAGGGTTCAAGGGTTTGTCTTAAATTAGTTAATTAGTCATTGCGCATAGAATGCAATAAACCAAGTTGTTCATTTTAGAAAGCCTGGTGGATTGTTCCAGGGCGTGTTGGTGACTCGCAGTTACAGTATTCTTTATTAGGAGACTAACTGTAGTAACATCCTCTACCCTTTACAGCTCTATCTCACCTGAGAAATCTAAAGTAGGGCTGTCTGAAAGATTTCCATTCCACAGGATGTGGTGATAATAATCCACAGTGCATGGCAGAGGCATCATTTTCCCTGAATCAGGGTTGTGTTGAGTTAGGGTTTTTGGAAGGCGCCTACTACACATGGCAGATCCACCTGTTTTTGCCATTTTCTGTTGAGGCCATGAGTCCTATTTTATTTTTATTTTTGGTCCACAGAAAGCATTTGGCTTGTGTCTACTGCATGCAGTGTTTGGGATCCTAAAGGCTGCCTCAGAGGCCAGTCGTCCAAAATACATCACCCATGAGCCGATTATCAGTAGTTAACTGCTTGAGCTGTTCTGTTGTTTGGTGCCGTTGTTTTTCCTTGATACTGCTGGGGCAGTTTATGACCCAAGCAATACCAACTATTCTCGGTATACAGCTTATTAAAATAACAGTGTTGTTTAACATAGGGTCTTAAGCTGTTGATGACTTTGTTGCTGGGAATGGATTGACCCCCATCTTGTACCATCTCCATCTCTTCTGATCTGGTCAAGGATGGGATCTTATGGATGACATTGTATTGCACACTTAAGTTGGTTAGTCTACAGTATATAGTGAGGCATTGATGGTAGTTCTCTTAATTTCCAGGGTTGCTACAAGTGACTTGGTTGTCACGTCCTTGTCCTAGGAACTTGAGAGGATGTTCTGAATCTTCATCCTGCCATTGGTTAAGGTTCCGAGTGGTTGGAAGGAAATCTTTCCAACTCATCTTCCCAAAAATATGAACAATCCTGATTCTGCAATCAAGCTCAAACATTCCTGTTCCATCGATGGTGTAGGTGTCCTTTCCCACCACTCCCTCTGCTGTGGCTGCCTCCTACTGCCGGAGTACTCCGAAAAATATTTGAGATATGCTAAGTAGGCCTAGTAGTTTTCCTACAAGATCGATTCACTTAGCTATTTAATTCTATACAATGAGACACACTCTCACGTCATTGCTTTCCTTAACTTTTCATCTTGAACTTTGCCTCTATGTTTTATTAATCAATTTTGTCAAACTAAACTCTCAATCATGCTCAAAGTTCATTCAAGGTATAACAGTAATGTCTACAGTAATGCTTTAAAAACTGCAGTTTTCACATAATGGCATGTTTTTCCTGCACTGAACACCGGCCTATAACTATGTACCTCTTCAGATTAGTGTCTTCCAGACAGGAGCTTGTGCATAGTCAGAGTCTGGCATGGATGTGTGTCCTTCCTCTGTGCTGTGGTTTTTCATCCTCCTCTGGGTTTGTGAGAGAGCGCACTGCAAGCTTACCACCGGACGTCCATTTTAAGGACGAGCGCTTACACCCTGAGAGCAGGGACCCAAGAAGTGATGTGTAATGACCGGAGCGGTGGTCCTGTCCACGGCCGTCCCTGCCATTGCTCCTGCCTTTTACACGCCCCATTAGCCCTGCAGTCTGAGAGACCTTCCAACTTTTCTACTCGCAGTATTAACCAACAGTCTCTCACCCGTGTAATTACGGTCCTTCAGTATGGAGGAACCTGACACATCACCAATGACTAGATCTTTGGGGTAATTCACATTCAAGGAGCTTCTTTCAACGTGAACTACAAACACAAAGCCGGCCTAGAGTACCGTAGACATACTCTTTTTTGATTCATCCTAAATAGTGCAGTAGCCTACCATATCTATAAACTTAATTCTATTTGTGGCACTTGGTAAAATGTGCTGTAATGCACACTAGTTTGTTTGGTTTCACAAATGATATGTTGGTCTTGGACTAATCTCAAATATTTTGCTGGTATAAGATTTATTTATTTATAGTTTATACATTTTTTTGAGAATATAGCTTTTTTTATTCCACATTCACTATCCTGGTAACACCCAGGATTGGTTTGTGGGCTTTAATTCTGATATTGGTAAATCAGAGTGTCATTTGAAAGAGTTCTGGAGTGTCTCTGTCCATTCTCTTTCATATATGTGCTAAGCAACGGAGCTCTCGCGGGCATCCAAAGCAAATCCTGGAGAAAATGAGCTGGTTACATAATAGGGTGGTCACCAATAGTAACGGGGGCCTGCCTCCCGACGCTAAAAATACCCTTATGAACTGATTCATATGAGGAATGGTGCAATTGCTATGGTTGTTCCACCAGCTCGCCGCCTAATTGCAAATTCCTGTATGCGGTCTCAGTTTTTTATGTAATGCCCTGCGAGCATGAATGACTCACACACGCAGGTTTGGTGACCTCCTGAACCACGTCTGTCTTGCCACCCCCACCCCCCCCCCCCCCCCCCACAGCCCTCCGAGAGATGTCTTTCCCTCTTCTGGGGGGAACAAATCAATAGCAGTGGCCTAAAAATAGAGCACGAGGCAGGGATTTTTCACAGTCTTTGCAAAGCCACTCGGCTTCTGTGAGACGAGACGCTAACTGGAGCCTGCTGTCACAATGAGAGGTGATGGATCACTTTCATTTTCCGATCCTGAATGACAGTGAAAAAGGGGTGTTGGGGGGGGCAGATGTCGCACTGATGGATACGGACATATAGAGAACCTACACATTACTAATATAAGGTGCAAAAACACATTGCATAAGCAGTTCCAGTGGCATGTCTCTGGGTTAATGATGCTGTAATCAATACTTACCCTGATTTCATTTTCTTCACCCTCCCCAACCAAGGATCGATATCAAAGTGAATGTTTCAGTAATGTGTTTTGCAGAGTGAGGGGAAAGCCAATTGTTGTGTTCAGGGTTAGAGCTGATCAGCTGTGCCTAAAGGCTTTGGCAAAAAAGGGCTTTTCAATGCCCTACTGTGGCTGACAATAGGACTCTTCTTAGAAGCCCCCGTCTAAATGGGCTGCTTTATTGGATGTGGAGTGTCATCTACACTCTGTCTACTTTCCATGACATCTAAATGCGTGACCACAGTCGGGTGACAAAAACGCATGTTTCTTTGTGTTTCTGACAAACACTATCCTATCCTAATCAATGTGAGTTGATTAGTCTTCATTTTCTGATGTATGCTATAGTCTATAGTAGTTGGTTGGGTTGCGTTGCACAAACACAATGTGATTTTTGTACATCGTTAAAAAACATTGCTTTTTGAATCAGGCCGCACGAAATGACACATCCGGCCCCTAGGGCTTAGGTTTGACACCTATATTCTAATGCATTTGAGAAACAGCATTGCTTTTAAGACAATGAATTGCATAAATAAATAGCATAAATAAATTGTAATAAATCATGTTTTATTCTATAATCTGCAATCTTACTGCTTACATTTGCAACACTTTTCTTAAATAATCTGTAAATCTGGGATTTATTTGAACGTCGTCACTTTCAGTCAATGGGCTTTTCTGAAAGCTATGAGATCTGTCACACCGGTAACTCACTCAGTAATTTGGCTAAACAACGGTGGGCCTCTAGAGAGCAAAAATCTTTTTATTGATTACTCAGGTGCAGCAGCATCAATCCCAACATGTAGAAAGTGTTAACATGTGGTATAGGTATAAATTCAGTATTTCATTTTCCTTTTACTGCAGAAAGCACCTTTATGTTATAAATAAATGAATACATTGATTTCTGATCTCTTAGCTCAGATGGATTTTGTTCATGAGTTAGACCTAACTGAATGAGTACTACATGGTACCAGATATGCCAGCAAGTACACCAGAATACAGGAAATCAAAACTAGCTAATTTTTTTTTCCAGGACCCCCCACTTTAATTGGTTACAGCATGGCCACCCCTTCAATATCCCTGGCCACCCTCTGGCCACCCCATGTAAAAAAGTACGGCTCCGCCCCTGAACCCATGTGCATAACTAAAATCCATATTTGCACACACTGCAAATAAGTGATTGCAATATTTTTTAATTACATCATGTTCCCAAAGTGCTGCTTTGTACCTTTGATATATGCTGAGCCCCGGAGCAGTGCTATAGACCACTGCTCTGAAAAGCTTTGCAGGGAGGAGAGGTGTGATGCCAGCCTGCCCCTAGTGGATAGTACAGAAGCATTGCCATGTGAGCGCATACTCCCTCACTCACTCACTCACTCACTAACTCACTGACTCTCTCTCACAGTTCACACACTGATTCACTCAATCTCTCTGTCGCTCGCTCGCTTCCTCCCTCCCTCCCTCCCTCCCTCACTCACTCAGTAACTCACTCAGATTACTCAGTAACTCACATATTCACTCTCCCACTCTCTCTGTTACTCTCTCTCTCACTCTCTAACTCACTCACTCACTACTTCATTTATTCATTCATTCATTCGTTCATTTGCTCCCTCTTCCTCTCTCACTCCCTCCCTCGTTCACTCACCCCCCTGATGACCAGTAGGATCCTGCTGTAGCAGAAGAGCATGAGCAGCAGTGGCAGCAGCAGGCAGAAGATGAAGAGGCACACCACATAGGAGACGCTGCCCGCCGAGCGCTGCTGCCACTCCACTGAGCACGATGTGCCCGGCCCCTCCGGCCCGTAGCGGCTCCAGCCCAGGAAGGGCGGCACTGTCCACAGCAGAGAGTAGACCCAGGTGCCCGCCACACACAGCCAGGCCTTGCGGAAGTCTGACACATCAGCCTTGGTGGAGCACAGCACAGCCGAGTAGCGCTCGTAGGACAAGATGGACAAGGACACCAGAGACACGATACCTAGAGAGGCGAGATCAGAACGCAAAGATCAAACTTATACATGAGCCTTTAGAGGGATTTATTGGAGCCCACGCTGACCTGCTACCATTTGTCAAGTATTGTAGTCAATACACCTCAAGTCCCAGTTTAATCAAGTCCCCAGGGCTCGAGGTCAAGCCATTTTTTTTAAATAATTACTCATTGATTTAGCTATCAAACATGCTGGAAAAAATATTTGGAAAAAAAAATTGCTGATAACGTGAAAATGTAGGATCCAAATAGTACACGTATTTAAAGTATTTAAAAGTGGTGTGTAATCTTATAGGGTATTTTTAGCCACTTAAGTGTTCTTCATGCAATCCTAATTATGGTTTATGCTCCAACTCAGTCAGTGTCAAGCATGATAATTATGTTTATGTTTGTGAGACATTCATTAGTCTCATTAATTTCTCTGGTTCTTGATAAGAATCCATGCATTGCATTTGCAAGGGATTAGCAAACACTCTGTAGCAAACATTCTCCATGAGTATTTTCAATAGACAATTTTGATAGATGTGTTTTAATGTCACAATTGTGCAGTTAAACAATGAAAGAAAATACCATTTGGCATGCAGCCCTATACAATTATTTATTTGCCACAAAGTAGTAAAGCCTCTGGGTTGGCTATGTCAGCATCCACAGCAGGGTCTTAGTTCGGACTAGGATGCAACAATGTCTTTAGGAATAGTGGTGGCCATGGAAACCCACATGGAAAGGATATGAAAGACGAACCTGCCTCAAGGAACCAGTACTCTCCAGTCAACAGTTGTTGAAATAAATACACGGTTTGATTAAAATACTGCTGCTTGAAACAGAGGCAAGCGTCCACCAGACAATCAATTTTTTCCCGATTCATCTCGGCTCGCAGACAAAGCTGCTGTACCTACCTGCCATAACAACCTACATGCTTGACTGGCAGGAAAATGGATTGGTGGTATCATGCTTATGTGCAGGAACTGCCCACTCTTGCCTGACTTCCCCCTGGGATGGTGCCACCACACTGCACTGGACTATACTATGAGCCTACATGCATCAGCAGTTCCTTTCAAAAAGATCCAGAGTGCAACACTACTCCCCATGGTGCAATTACCGTCCATAAATGAGACGTCTACCCAAATGTCACAACAACAGGGGTGCCCATGGGATTGTGTTTAGTAATGTATTGCTGTAATTAGAGGCATGTAGATACCTTATTTCAATAGCCACTGAAAATTCAATTTAAGTTATTGACACACACACACACACACACACACACACACACATATATATATATATATATATACACATAATATATATGTAGTTGTATGATATATTAGGGACATGAATGAGGTTAACTCAGGTAGGTGCTGAGGTTAACTCAGGTATGTTGGTGTAAACACACAGGGTCAAACTTTAAATGAAGAGGCAGTGAGAGGCAAGCCTCACCCTAATTATACAGAAAGGATGGCACACACACATGCAATCTAATCACTCTAAACACTCCATGATGTCTAATCTGTAGATATTGCATAAGTCAAGTATTTAGAGTAAAACTTGTCCTTGGTCTACAAATGGAGAGAGAGGGTCAGCTGTAATTCCTTCTTAATCCAGATCATCTTCACCTGTTGCTTTAAGTTTTAGAGATGAACACATACACTACACAAAACCCACTTTGGCATGTTAATACTGTGTCAGTTTATTCTTTTACAATAATTAATTGTTTCTGTATGCTGATTACCCCTGGCCCAAATAGAGACATGGTGGCATGCAGTAAGAATAATGTTAATTATAAATTAAAAAAAAAATACGGTCGGAAAGGCAACTCTCAATTACTCAAATTTAACCATTTTCATAAAATGGAGACCAAGTTTGAGAATTTTTGAGATGATGATATCAAATGCATATGTAAAGGCGTCTAAGTTTGCTACTTGGCTAGTCACTATAATCAAGTGTGGCTGTGATAACAAACGCACATGATGGGAGCTGAGTGCCTGCG
Source organism: Limnothrissa miodon (assembly GCA_017657215.1). Taxonomy (NCBI): domain Eukaryota; kingdom Metazoa; phylum Chordata; class Actinopteri; order Clupeiformes; family Clupeidae; genus Limnothrissa; species Limnothrissa miodon. The sequence continues at coordinate 110,903 of JAGFZM010002149.1, read as the reverse complement.
GTCCTACAGTAGGCTGTGCGCGCTTCTGCAACGTTTTGTAATAGGGAAATTCTATCACCCTGAAATTGAAAAGTAAACTCACCGAAAAGCGAATTGGCAAATCCATACCACTGGCAACCATAGTCCCCGATAAGCCATCTTCCGTAGATATTCGCGGCAAAACTGAACGGTGTGCCAAAAATGCATACAAGTATGTCACTGACACTAATGTTCAACAGGATGAGGTTGATGGGGGTCCAAAGAGAGCGAAACTTTGCAAAGACGAGCAGAACGAGAAGATTGTTGAAGAATCCAAAAAATAGGATCATTCCGAGAAAAATTGCTACAATAGTGTGACCAGTCTTACTGAGAGCCGCTGGTCTTTGTGGAAATTGTTGGTCCTCGTTGCTTTCATTAAAGCTTTGGTTTAAACTGAAACTCTCTGAACTGCTTAAATTCAAACCCCATATGTGGACCAGCATAGCTTCTTCAGCGTATTAGCGGGAGTAGTGTTTGCACAGTGACGACCAGGAGAGGGGATTGTTGTGTCTTACTCAGCCAACAGGATGTCTATCAAGGATTAGACTCACTCACACCCCTTCATATTCGGCGCTCTGTGTCCAATGCTGTGACCTCAGAATGTGTCCACTAGCGGTTGCTGTCTTGTATGTGAGTCACTGTTCAGTATCCTTGAACTCCTCGGTCAAAAAAGCAGACTTTCCAACATTAATTATTTACTATAGGCAATTTATCAAGTGTATTATTTTTATACCATCCACCGAATATCCTAAATAGGTTTTCTATTCCTGGTAATCTATAGCTTAGGCTACATTTTTATTTTCTTATATTACTTAAAGCCTCTATGTGTAGGATTTATCTTCTATTTATCTTCGTCTTTTATCAAAAATATATTTTTTATTTTAAATATAATGTAAAACGATGGTAATTACCTCCATGAATAAATTGTAGTGTTCCGGTAAACTTGGTAATTTCCATTTATATATAGATATGGCTGGGGACCAAAGAAGAATATCCATTTTGCGCCGCCATTTTCAAAAGTAAGGGTTCTTGTAGGGGAGAGCAGTATCGTATATTCAGCTCCGCCTTTCGCGTTTCCGCTCAGAGACTGAGTAGCAGAAACTGAGATAAGAGCGAGCGAGCGAGCGAGCGAGCGAGCGAGCGTTCGGCCTCCGTAGCAAGAAATTAGGATTGTGGGAAGGGGAGGGCTAATACATTTTATTCAAACGTATGCAGTATACCACTTCGCCGATAGATGGGGAATTCTGATACGATCCTACACATAGAGGCTTTAAATTAGTAACGATACTTATCCAACAATTCAGTAGCCTACAAAATTAATCATTGACATTATAAAAAATACACTTTATGCACACAATTCAGTGTGCCTGTGTAGTAGAGTGGGATGTGTTTCACTGAATTTCTGGCATCCAAACATTGTATCTCTGGGGGGGGGGTGTTTTTCCCACGCCAGAGCCCTTAAGTTTTAAGGTTACCCCCAGCTCTGCCTCTTTTGTGATTATCCTTGGGCAGAGGAATGTGGTGTGTGTGACAGATATGTGTTGTTTTCATCATTTTCTTATTTTCTTACTTTAGCTTTATGCATACATTATAGTTTTCCAAGTAGTGATGAATAAGTTGTTGGTTGTATGTAACTGTACGAGTTTGTTTTCATGCTGCATCTAATTAACGGAGGGCATTAGCAAAGTTCTATTAATCACTGCATGCTAGTAAACTGTGTACAGTGTGGTGTATTAAAGCATGATTATCTGTGTTTGGCAGGAGTGTGATTCGCTGGTTAACTCCATGCCTGATTATTTTTCTTTTCATTTTGATCAG
>JAGFZM010002149.1:57017-91302 GCA_017657215.1 Limnothrissa miodon | reverse complement strand
GTTGTGGCGTCCTTTTTATCATCAACACAACGCAGAGGAGTGACGACCTCCGTTACACCTGCAATTTAGTTTTATTCATTCAGTCTTTTTTCTTTCACAGTTTTTGGCTTAAAACACAGTACTGGTGTTGAATCACCAGTTCGCACATGTGCCTCAGTCTGAATATGAACTCATCTGGCATCTGAATGGACTTGAGCTAAAGCATCTTATTTTTAGAAATCAGACATAAAATGCTCATCTTTCACGTCTGATTGCACCATTCATTGCAATGATTACAACTACTTCTTTCTTGAGCATGCTTAAGCCTCACATGGAAAGGCAGTTGAGGCACATTCATGTATGAGAAAGAGGGGGAGTGAATGACATGGTGGCAGTGCTGAGGACAGTGTGGGTCGCAGCCATCATACAATATGGCATGGCATTACATAAACACACAATATGAATCATTTCAGTCAGTTCTTTGCTGTCAGGTCCTGCATTTTATATTTATGACTGTAGGCCTTAATATGAAACACAGGCCGGTTCTAGGAACATATTATATGGAAATTCTTGAATTTTAGAACTGTGTGGAGATGTGTGCTTGTAATCTATCATCCAACATAGTTCCAGGACCCATAACTTTCAGTGTCATACGAATACAATCTTTTGTATTCTATACAGATGGATCCTGAATGACACCTGCCCCTGGGAAAAAAGACCTGTTAGCAACAAACCATTTTGACGACTGTTTAGTAAAAACTAATTAAAAATACGTTTAAAACTAGAAATATACATGAAGTACAATTGAATTGTGCAGGACATGATTAGTGCATGTAAAACTACAGCATGATTAACAGAACACACACTAGCTTGTTACACACCTCTTATGATTGCAAAATTGGCCTTAATCAGGACATGATGGCATCAGTATGAGTCAGAGTTAATAGATTTCAATCTATATCAATCTGTCTTGTCAGTAATTTAAGTTCAACCCTTCATTCTGCATTTGTTTTTTATTTATTAATATCTTTCCTTTGTTTTTTTTTTTAACATTAAAAGAAAGATAAGTGAGTAATTTTTTTAAGTTATCATGATCTGGAATGAAGTAATCTTATTGTCTTGAATTGTAATCATCTCATGTGTGGAGGTTGCCACAATTGTGAAAGCCCCTGTAATGTTTCTTTGAACAGCCTCTTTCATCCGATCACTTTTCTGAGCCTTCACAGTCCAGTTATTTTAATAGCAACTAAAACAACGTGTTGGGTCAATGACCCATTAAAATCGATCAGCTTTCAAAGTCACAAACCACCCTAATAGCACAACAGTTGACTTGCTGTTGGGTCAGGCACGACAACAGGGCTGCACGGTTGCTGTGAGCTTTCAGCTTTAGAGTTGACTTGTGGTGTCGAGTCAAGTCTTTCGGGGAATCGAATGATCATGTCATGAGTACAACAGCTGATACCAACCACAATTCTTTGCTAATGTCATGAACAAAAGTGTAGTGTTGTTCTGGTTCCGCACTGATAAAACTTCAAGTATTGTATGGAGGTCTTTAATCGTTTGTCTTTTTCAGATAGAGGGTGGCAGATGTCTGGAGGAACACAATGGTTGGTTGAATGAGCGTCTAAAAACAATAGATTGCTGTCAAGGTAAAGCTGTCGCACTGTAAATGCCAAGGACTTATGGTAGGCTTCTATTCAATATTTTTCAACCATCCTATTGGGTGGGACATAGAAATCTCATTTAGCCTAACTGAAAATTAATTGGCCTGTCATGATTTTGTAACTTTTCAGGAAAATAAATTAGACTGGCTGCTTGGAGAGCTTATTCTTTGGGTCTTCAATGCACCTAAGCCTTTGTTAGACTGCCAGAGATGTGTGTGAGTGGACCTGAGATAGAGAAAGAAAGGGAAAGAGAGAGAAATGGGATTATTTGATCCCATCATTTTACATATTTTCTCTCCTCACAAACCTATGGGCCAGACAGTGACAGATGGGAAGAGACTAAAATTAGTACAAAAACTGAACATCAATAATCCACAGGCCAGCATGGTGAGACAACTGCTCTCCATCTGTGGGGCTGAATTAGAGAGCTGGTGGGGAAGAGGACTCTGACTAGACACTCTAGACACTCTATGGGTGTGTTATACTGTGGGCCTTTTTTCCTCATTAACAAAGAGCTCACATTTGACTTTTCCAGGTCCCTCAGTGGGGCCTCCACAACATGGCCTAATATGTTTTGCTTCGTCTTGGCTGCTGCCGGATGTCTCTATCTGGCTAGATGTGTTAGTTTCCAACACAACACGGTTGGCGTCACCTCCTGGAGAATTTTAATAAAGTTCCAGATCCTGTGCCAAGTGCAAGTTGGGGCAGGTGTCTGTGTTATGGATCCTCCAGCAGGGTCAAGCCAAAAGCCTTTGGCAGAATCAGATGGACAAGCGTATTGACAGGAAAAATTTTGAGTGCTCTGTGGATAGAATGATTTAACCTCATGTGTTGTGTCAGAAGTACTATCAGGTCACCTCCATAGAAATAGTAATATTTGCTATGTATGTTACCAAACCTCTACTTTAAACCAAAATAAACCTCCACTGATATTCCCCCTTAGTATTTTTAGTCAAGTGGAAACTCTGATTGACATTTTAGGAAGGTTTGTGATTTTCCACCAATTCCATCAATATCTTTTTATGCTGCTATTGTTTTTATCTGCCATTTTGCCTAAGAGAAAAAATGTAGTAATTAAGTAATTAATTGGAATATATATGTTTTGCTTCTTTAGTGAGTAATCAGGATTCATCAAGACGGATTAAGGATTAAAGATTAAAATGTAATTTGTCTGTAATGTATTCGATTCAAATACTTATCCATGTGCAGGTATTTAATAACTTTGGGCCCAGGTCAAGAGGAAATGTAGGGTGGGTTGGTAAAGCATACTGTTGATTGCAAGGAATGTGGTATGTGTATGTGAGGAGAAGAGGATTACTGAAGATAGTATGTAAATGGGGTGAAATGGCAAGTTGTTATGTGCTGTGTGTGTGTGTGTTGGTAGATAGGGGTAACTGGTGATGGCTTTTTGGGTGGGCATTGTGCTGTTTTGTAGTGGTGGGGGGTTAGTGAACTGTGAGTAAGTTGAGGGGAGGGTGTGATGGTGTGAGTGTGTGTGTAGGAGTGTGGGAGCAGTGTACTGTATGTATGTATGGTGGTGGGTGGAGGGTAGGACAAGCAAGGGCTTGGATTGTTAGGGTTTTTGGATAGTGGTTAGTTTGAGGCTTAAATTGGGAAACTTACTGTCTGGCATCCAACGTCATACCCCTCATCATGACAAATCAAGGACCAACATTGTTTTTGTCTCAGCTATGGGTGGCTCCACATACAATATCTTTAAAAGATCTTTGACTGATATGTTTAACACAATTTAACACTCAAGATGCAATGCTTTTGTGTGTCGCAGGGCTTTCTAGGTAAAATATGACATTCCTGTGAATGATATTGATAGTGTCTATGAGCAGCACCAGGGCTTGGATCTTCAATCTTGGTGACAGTTTAAAAGTAAAATGATTTTCTAAACTTTAAATAGAAGCCAAAACAGTTTGAGTATTTTTAAACCATGTATGTAGCTGGCCTCAGGTATATAGGGCCAACATGTCTAGCCAGGGATTCTCTACTCACTGCAGTGGGGGTCAATCCTGGGGAGCGCTGAGATGGAGGCGGCTAAGGGGGATGCTTAACCACAAAGGGCTTTGATGTCAATTTGTCATCACTGCTATACATGTGTATCTATGTGTGTATGAATGTGTGGGCTGCAGCGTGTGTGTGTGTGTGTTTGTGGGTGCCAAGGGGTGTCATGAGGACCTAAGGGGGAGTTATAAAAACTGTGAAAAAGGTTTAAAAACATGTTCTATTGTAACCTGTGTGGAATCTCTGAGAATGAAATCTAACACTTTTCTGACAGTTCTGACAGTATCATTTTCTGTCACTAGATGTCAATGCTGTTTAAATGCTGTTCAAGCCCAGTCATCTCTATTGACTCAGAGATTACTGTACCACATTACAGGCATGTAACAGGCAAGACTATTAGTGTTGGATTCTAGGCTGATTACCTGGTTCAGTTGAATTTGTCTTTGTTTTTATCCTGTATTTGGTAGTTGGGCTGCTTTGGTTTAAGGCCCGGGTGAAGCGTGCATACTCCATGCTGTTGATGCCCCCCCCCCCCCCCCCCCCCCTAAAAAAATGGGTAGATGATGGTATCTGACCCAACCTCGCTGATATAGGTGAGAGTCTTCCATGGAGGCCCAGGAAGGGCTGTGATTATAATATACCGGAGACAGCTCAATGTGTCAGTCTAAGAAGCCCTTACTCATTAGTCTATATTTCCCACAAGCAATGTTGCACTGGATGAACTGAGCAAATCCTGCTTCACTGTCTGCCCCATTCTCTTGCCTTGCTCTGTCTCTCTCTGAATAAAACAAATAGAAAAGGGGCAAGCAGAAAGTGCTGTGTAGAGACCAAGAAATAATACTGATTTGCAATACATTAGTGCTTGAAATGACACCTTACATGGAAGATGATGTCTGTTTAGTTATACTGTTGCTGTGGCTCTGACCCAATGTGGCTATGGAGAATCAGTTCATCCCTGCATACAGTATGAGGAGAATGGAGCTGAGGCAGTTAATCAAAACCTCTAATATACAAAAGGCATTATGGTACACAGTGGACTAAACCTACACCTATAAAACTATTGGAGGCTAAAGACTTATCGGTAACACTTTACATTACAGATCGGTAATAAGTGGGTAATGTTATGGTTATATGTATGCAATTTCATAGTAATGTTATTTTTAAACCACATTACAAATAATTAATGTGTAATTTCTAGACAATTACTGTACAATTACTATACAACAACAATGCAAATAACTTGGATTTAAGGGTAAAATAAAATGGTAATAATTGCTGTAAATATGTACTTACCGAAGTAAGCGAACACCTGAGCTACTATCACTGACAGACCTGCCCCTTTCAGTCCCTCTGTCACGCTGCTGTTGAACTCAAATACATCTTTAGCAATGACTTCTCAATCTGAATGAAATATGTTCATAGCATATGTCAAATATGCTTGTGACTTTTCCAATTACGTGGATCAACACAAGACTACTGTAGAGGTGCAATAAACCTTAATATCAGTCAACAGTGTTTCTTATGAACATTGTTAGATCTCTCTTTGACTTTTTACACCTGGAGATTCTCTTGTTTATGGTGAGAAAGATTTTTTTGGATTTTGCAATCAGTAGGCTCTCTTAATTCAATTTATTTTATAGTCATATTATAATCTGTGTGTAAGTCATGTAAAAAAAAAACACTTCATCTGGATTCCATAGATTCTGTCTTGCATTTATTTACCCGAACATGATGAAACCCCACTGTGCAAATTGCATTGTTGAAATATAATCTGTGAAAGGGTTTTGTTGTCACAAACTTAAAATAAAGGTATTTTTAGGCTAACCTGATATATGAAAGTAACATTACCAGTCATCTCAATTTGTATTTTTCAGAACCTTTCCTAATATATTTCCAGGTGTGTAGAAAATGCTGTATATAAAGAAAATCAACAGCACATGACAGCACAACATATCAAGAGCAATAATATTCTGCCTCACAACAGTCTCTAATACAACAGGAAAGCAGGAGGATAGCAGTAATCAAATAAGCGCCTCTGTGTTTGCCCTGATTGGGACATTGTGTGCTGTGATGGGAGTCTAACATGCTATTGGGTAGGGGGTTAATGGCCATTGTCAGTGGCCATTCAATCATCTGAGAACATTATCACTGACCTGTAAGTTTTCCTCATTAAGCTTTGCATTGATACATACACACCACCATACTCTGCTAGCTCGTTACAGTTCTCCTAGGAAGTCTGGCAAACACTGAGAGGGTTGTTATGTATGATGGTTGTTATGACAAATTGTTCAACATACTGCTTTACTTTATGATACACACAATAGTCACATCTAATTCAAGTCTAAGGATGGGAGTCAGGCAGTCATCTGACCGACAACTGAAGTGGACGTCTCTGAAATCTTCCTCATGGAACTGGTGTCCTCGGATTTGACTGATGGAGAACACACCAGACGCTTCTGCTTGCCTCTGCCGCCGCCCGGTACAGAATGGCTCCAGTCTGAGAGAGAAAAATTACTTGATTTGAGGTATCAAACAGCTGATCAGATGTGTGGATAAGCCTTGTGTTTTATCATGTTATTTAGTGATGGCAAGATGAGGCTTTGTTGACGCTTTCTAACAAAGCCTCATAAGCTTCAAATAGCCACTAAGGCCATCTAGTGGTGAATAAATAAACACTGGGCAGGATCCACTATAGTAATGCATTTCTCCAGTGCAAACTCCCTCTTCTTCCTCATCTCAGTGTCAGATTAATGCTAAACTACAGTCCGCTGCAAAAGAAGCACTACTTAAAAACTGTCTCCGCCCCACTGACAAAACCCCTCAAATATCTATCGTCACGGGGCATATTTATTGATAAGAATCTCTCTATAAAGGGCTTAAGCTGGATGCATGACATGTGACATACTCAACACACACTTTGAAGCCTTGATATAATCTGTTCAATACTAGTGTGCTTCATCATTGCTCCGACCTCTCCTCATTGCCTCTATAGCTAGAGATGATGCTTCCTCACCTGAGTAGTCTCCTGACCCGGGAGGCCCACAGCACAGGAGCCACCACTGCTTCTGAACATTCTCCTTCATCAGACAGTGGAAGATGAAGATGAATAAGCCTGCAGTGAAGCAACATCAGGTCAGCGCACATTAGATGCACCAGAATAGTCTTGGGACAGATCACTTTGGCTTCAGTGTTTTAAAGCCCTGTTCACACACACAACTACTTTCCACTGATAAGCCAACGTCTTTGAGCGATATTGTGGACAACAGGTGAGTGACAGCTAGGGATGGTGGGAGGGTCAAATTCTTTTAACTGTCAGTAATGTGAGTGAAAGGATTACCAATAGGGATGGAGTGTACCACTGACAGTGAACTGGAACTGGACAGTGGGTTCTTAAATGCTTGCTGTTCAGAGGCAATTTATCTATTTGATTTGGTTCCAAGTACGTACAGTTCTTGTTCACAGTTCATGTTGAGAAACTGATTCTTATTGTTTGTGAACAATAAATGACAAGTGAGTGAAGTATAATGTCACTATACAAACTGTATGTACAGGTTTGTGACGGCTTGAAATGAGTTTTCCTCACCTTTGAGTGTAAACAAAGTGAAAACCTTGGTAATAAGCCCATAAGTGATGGCATTTCAGCCACGAGACAATTGGCTAAGTAGCCTGTGGGAATGGCCATATCACCTAACCGATGGGAGAAGGGGAGGAGGGGGGTTGTCCTACCTTGGAGGGTGTTCAGGATGGAGAAGAGATATGTCATAGGAGTGGAGATTGCCCCCCAGCTGAGGAGGGGTAAGATCCAGGTGAGACCCAGCAGGAAGGTGAGGCTGGCAATGACGCGTAGGTCATGCAGCACCCTGCTGGTGCCACTGGTGCCCTTGTTGGCACGCATCTTACGGATCTGAAGCAGGACCACTCCAAACACCGCCGTGTTGCACAGCAGGATTAGGAAAATAAAGGCCACCACACAGACATAGAACACTGTTTGGTTCTTCACCCAGCAGCTGGTAAATACAAAAACAGACTTTTTTTTTTCCTTTTTGATATTTCACATATATGTAATTTTCACACATGCTTGGTCAGTCCAACCACAGGCTGATCTTTAGATGCTCAGACTATCCATTCATTGATCCACTTTATCCTCAGCTTCTTTAAAATGGGTGTGTTATACTGTGGGGCACTTACAATTGTGTCTTGTCTTGGCCATACGCATTGATGTTTACAGCCAGGATCAGGACAATAATCACAGTGGGTAATCCTGGGGCAAAAAAATAAACTTTAATTTCCATTTATCCCAAAAACAGTACACTAAATAATTACCAAACTAAAATAAATGTGGCACACCATGATATATTTTGAAATACGTGTCCACAGTATTGATTTACTCTTATTCGTACCCCATCCGAGAAGACAGAACTTGAGGATGTACGAGGGCACATAGACATTGAAGACCTTGACGAGGGCGAAGTACATGTGCAAAGCCTCTAAACCCATCCACGTGAAGGAGGCTAGGAGAAAGAAATGCTGGATGGCTGCCACACTCACACATACACCTGTGTGGCCAAACGAGGCCAGCCAGGAGTTCAGCAGGAAGACCAGGTTCAGGCCCAGCAGAGCGAGGGACAAGTTGATCAGGATCTTGGAGGGGTAGTCTTGACGCAGTTTCCTGTGGAGAAGTGCAGCGAGTTCAAAGGAAAATTCTGGATCAGTTTCACGTCATTTGACATAATTCTGTTTGAGGTCAGCGAGTGTTGCCGTTTGCCTTCTTTGCACTGTCAGCACTCGTTGACATTACACAAATGATTGGAAGGGATTCCTCAGGGAGTTTCTTTTAAAAACAAGTCCTTTAAGATTTTGTGGTGTCATAATAGTCCTTGTGGAAAAGTCACTCACTCGAAGGCTAAGTAGGTGATAAGGGTGACACCTAAGAAGATGGAGGACAAGCCACAGCCAATATAGGATATGATGGTCAGGATGAATTCATCTGCTTTGCTGATGGGGGACTTAGACACATCCTGTGGGGAGGATATCAATGTCAAATGTATGTAACACTTGAAGATAGTTAGATGAGTTGTTTCTAAAGGGTTTACTTTTTAAAGCAATACCAGGTAAGCTTTTTTTCAGAACAATTGGAACAGTAGGTTATTGCACAGTTGTAGTAAATTTGTTCAGTTTGGTGACAAAATAAAATAAAACAATCAGATATTGTTTTTTAATGTTTTTACTACTCAAGCGGTCTAGTTTAGTGTTGATTTTTCAGGAATAAAATCTGGGAATCCCTCTTTGTCAGATACAGTATGTGGTGTACTCATATTATATAAGGGGGTGGTGGAGTGTGTTTGGGATGAGCATAGGCAACAAGTGAAGTTCACCAGCAGCACTCCAAAGTGGGTGAGATGGGTACACAGACAGGTGGTCTGAGATCCATCTGTGCTCCAGATTACACAGCCTTGGCTCTCCCAGCCTCCACCACCTATGGAAACACCCCAGCAAAGGTAAGCAAGCATTGGCAACCAATGAAGTGCGTACATTATGGTACACATTTCCAGACAGCCATAAATCCAAACATGACTCTGTTGGTCAATATTGGTTCCAAAGAGGAACGGCCTGTTCCGAAGAGAACATACCATTCTTGCTGAAGTCCCAGTACACACACATCCGTTGATCTTGATCCTGTGAAAGGGGAAAAGGAGGTGAGGTTTGTCATTCTCAGTGAGATATACACAGCCATGTTGGCCTTTACGTTTACAGGACATGGATGTTTACAGGTCACATATACAGTCACTGGGTATGAGTGTGCTAGCCACTAACACACCTCTACAGTCTTGAGATGGCGCAGAGTGATGATGATGGGTTGATGCAGGTTGCTGACATTAACACTGGTCACACTCGCTGACACCACATATGTGTTAAGTGTCATGTTGTCATGAAGATTCTGCCAATGAAATATATATATATATATATACATTCAAACAGATGGGAATATGAGAAAAAGAGCAAAATTCAATCAGAAAACATCAATCGTCTACCATAAAGAGGTCATCTGAGTCAAAGAACTGGAACTGGATGCGTGGCCTGGCGGTGTTGTTCCGTGGGAAGAAATCTTGTAGGACGGAGGGCAGCGAGATGGCTGCCACAGCCTCTAGCACCGGCGTCTCCACAAAGGTGTTTTTTACAAAAATCTACAACAGAAAAAGAAATCAGAATCAATAATCCAATTCAGGCAGAAAGATAGACAAGACATCTGAGGCTGTACCATGTAGCCAGTTGACAAAAGAGATGCCCTGTAAAATGATACTTTGGTCAAATTTAATAGCCACTGTGTGACTGATCTGCGTTAAGTGTGCCCCTTTAATAGTGTGTGACTGATCTGTGTTTAGTGTTAACTAATACTGGTCAACTAAGATCAGCTGGAGGACTGTTTACCCAGCTCCCCATTGCCCTTGAGGATGTCCTCTATTCACCCAGCTATGGTTCATTCATACTTAGAAGTGAATTATGGGACATGTAGTCCTAGTTCCTAAAGAGTAAAGTACAGTTTAATGGTCATTGCTCCACTCCACCCTCCCCTCAGCTTGTACTCCAGAGTGCTTCCCCTTACCTCTGGGGAATTGTTACTTGTAAAGGAGGAAACACCAAATGTCAGCCCCTGAAATAGACTAGAGTTAATGGTGACAAGTTGTAAGGCCATCGATGGGACTGTCACGTTGTGAGCCTCCCCATCAAAGTCCATCTTATCTCCAATGCCGTCCATGACACTAAGGATTCTGTCAAAGACCAAACAGAGATGTAAAGTTAAAGTACAGTACCAGGATATAGACAGTATTAGCAGTAAGAGAAATATATATGCTACTAATATCATATGGATCAATAGACAGGAGATTTCCTTAGACATTCAGTCTTACTTGTTGGTGAAAGAAACCAGATCAGCTTTGGAATGAATGATGTCCGAGATGATTTCCAGAATATTCTCTCCCAAACCCGTTGAGATAGGACTGATTGTCACTACCTTCTTCAGTTTGCTCAGCACAGTGTTTAGCTCAGAATCACTGAGGTCTGTGTCATTCCTGACCAGACTACCTATCATGTCTACTATTTCACCAGAATTATCTAAGGAAAAAATCATATTGAAATACATGTAAAGTTTCTATGATAATAAACCTTTTAGTGTCATTAAAGATGGCATTAAATATGACATTCATTATAGATATTGCATTAGTTCAGCAAAATGTGTTAATCTTGTGGGACACCAGGGGTGAAATCATGTCATGTCCTAGGTCTGATTTAATAAATGACATCCAGTAAACTACAGTTTAATACATTTATGTGCTTAATAATGGCCAATACACTTTTTTTTTTTTAATTTTGCAAAAAAAGATAAAAAATTGAATATGCTTCTGGCCATACCCTGATTAATTAACTCTATTAACTGTAACAAATAACTACTAAATCACAGGCCAATTGTCAATCTCATTCAGAGGGATGTCGTGTTGGACTCAAATAACTGGAAACCAGTCTGAATACATATAATATACCATACTTACTTGCAGTGACAATGACCTTGTCCAGGTCATCGAGGCTGTCCACAGTCCTTTGACATGAACTCAGATCAGGATGTTGCCATGTGGCTTTATCAGTCACGCCATCCAGTTTACTGAAGAAATACCAAGGATTGAAATACAGATATGAATGGGCTCATCTTTTGATCTGAGAGCAAATATTTAAGGTTTGTGTTTTTAATGTATTTTTAGTGTTACAAAAGAGTGCATGCTTTTAAACTGGGCAAAACTAGGGCCACGATACTTAAGCTGATCTTTGTCTTGAAGCCACCATCTAAGTCAGGGGTTCCCAGTCTTTTCAGCTCACGACTACGGTTAAAAAACGGTTAACCTGTTTATTTGTTACCCTAGTTACGGCAGCGTCAAAGTACAATTTTACACGTTTCTATTTTTTTTTTTAAATATTTACTATGCGCTGCCGCATTTAATGTAGCTAGTTCAATTGATCTCTAAAGAATACTCTGGGTGCTTTCGTAAATTATGCCACTTTGAAAATGGAATAGCACTCTGCAGTCAAAAAAAGATGAGTTTTCTATTTTTCTGTAAATAAACGAACGTTTTTTGACAGATCATAATGACCCATTTTTAACCGGTTACAGATAATTTTAACCAATTATGTTTTTTCTAACCTTTAACCAGTTACGGTTCAAGGTTAACCATTTACATCCCTACTCACAACCCTCAAAATAACTGTGCCAGTGACATGTGACCCCCACTATCCTCAGAAGTGGTTCAAATATACAAATGTTGCCTGCAATTGTGCACAATATATATATATATATATATATATATATATATATATATATATATATATATATATATATATATATATATATATATATGCCAATTGGCCTATCCAAACATGAGCACGACAACACAAATAAACACAATGGTCTAACAAGCATATAATTTAGCTTATTTGATTTCTTAAAAATAATCTCGTGACCCTCCTTCAATGTGTCATGACCCCACAGAGGGTGGAGAGCCCTCACTCTAATATTCGAAGAGTGATTTAAAAAAAAAAAACTATAATGACTTAGCCTCTTTGTTAGCACACAGCAAATTCACTATGTTGGTTATTATCATTTAATTAGTGCAATGTGTGGTTAATATCTAATATCTAACATCTGGTACATGGATGTTTTCCATTGGTAAATTCATTACACAATATAGACACAGAGAAACTGTCATTAAGGCTGTCTGCCCCATGACACAGGGCAGAGTGGCTCACGTTGATTGAGTACTCTGGAAAAAGCCCATATCCTGTTTGTCATGAGCATACTGCACCAGCAACATGAAGACAACCTTGCCTGTATATGGAAATATGGTATATAATGGCAAATGGATGATGCTTTATTTGCAACTAATACAAATAATTTTTTTTACAACACACAAAAAAAACCTTTAAGAGAAGAGCAATTAACGCCAATAGCAGATATGTCCTACAATGCAGGTAAGTAAAGTTTGGTTAGAGATTTCAATTACATAATGAATGTAACCAATTTCCTGATGGTGAGAAGTCAAACAATGGCAAGCCAGTCCTCAACACTATCTTATCTGTACGACACAGGGAGGTTACTACTTCACAACCACCCTTATGAAGCCAGGGTCAAGGTGCAGATAAGCAAATAAGGCCCAGATGCTAACTATTCCTTCCTATTTATCACCAGGCTACATCCAACCATCTATCAACTTGCTCAGATTTAAATATCATATTTCCCAAAGATTCACTTTTTTCACCTTCTTTTCAGGTTTTCATAATCAAACTTGACCAAAAATAGTCCCTGCCAAATATTATACAAACTACCTAAAATCCAATTTTTTGCACATTTTATTTGCAGATTTGACTTTACACCTGATCCAAACCACCCCAGTTTTGCGTCTGAACTTACCAGAACCTTGTGGCTTTTTCCTCAAAGTTCTTCTCACAGAGGACGATGGCAGTGTCCTGGGGCTCAGTCCTGGGCCAGGGGAAGAGGCCGTACAGCGTGTACTGGTCGTGATCAGGGCAGGAGCCAGGAGCTGCAGGAAGGGGGAGCACAGTGGACGGGTCAGACCATGGCAACATTGACAAGGCCAGTTATTCATGCTTCCTGAAGATACAGTAGGCTCCATCAGGACCTAAGCAGGAAGATACAAGTGAGTAACGTTCTACTTCTGCTTGTTCTGCAAGAGAAGAGTTGAAAAATGGTGAGGTGTGTAGGTGTAAGCTGTTGAGGGAGGAGGCATCTGGAGCTCATCTACTACTGAACAGACAAATGACTGATTTGTTTAGAAGTGAATTTTCAGAGATGGCAGTAGAACATGTATTTCATATTCAACTGGCTGTTAGGTGGTCTTGAGGGCCTCCAATTTAAGGTTTTCTTCAGTTCTTGTTCCAGCCATTTGGTCTTGTAGTAAAATAGCAAAGCAAACAAAACTTGCCTGGGCAAGAAGGAAGCTGGTTTGGCAGTTGGAAAAAGAAGAAATCAAAGACATTCTATGTATCCAAGAAATATAGAAAAGGCCTTTATTTTACATGGCTATTTCACATGGGAATGATTAAAAACATGAGCCGGGCCACGTGTGGTGGCACAGATAGACTTCTTCAGGGCGTTGCTTTGACATTACAGCACATTCATGCCTACCTATGTGTGTTACGTTGATGTGGTCAGGAGGAGCTTCTATAGATACACACCCATCAGCGTATGGTTCGGTGAGAAGGCTTACAATGCGCTTCTTTGTCTCTGTGATGTTAAGAGATTGTGCCTGCACATGGAATGTGCAGCCGTTTCTGTGGAAGATTTGATTTCTTGTAAAATCTCTGTTGTTTTTTACAATGATCTTATAAGTCTGCTTCGTATGATGCATGCGATCATTTGTCACTAGGGTAATTAATTACTTACATGTATGACTTTGGCCTCATCACAAAGTTTAAAGCTGTCATGCCATCTGGATGCAATGTAGCATTTAACTAAAAACACATATTCAGTTTAACAAACACTCATTTGTTAATTATATTATAAGGTGAATAATGTATGCAGTTGGTTCCCTTACCCAGCTTTGAATGGTGACCTCTGGGTTGATCAAGGTTACATTGATGATGGCATTCAAGGTCACTCTGTAAAATGTGTCCTGAAAGACTACAGAAATATAGTCTATTGTGTTAGAATGTTATTTACACAAACCTCTCATCAGAAATTTATTGCAGA
This sequence comes from Limnothrissa miodon, assembly GCA_017657215.1. Taxonomy (NCBI): domain Eukaryota; kingdom Metazoa; phylum Chordata; class Actinopteri; order Clupeiformes; family Clupeidae; genus Limnothrissa; species Limnothrissa miodon. The sequence goes on along the minus strand of JAGFZM010002149.1, from coordinate 76,893 downwards.
CCTTTAGGCATAATAATGAAGAACTAGACGTTTCAAATGTAAGCTTTCTTAGAAGCCATTTTGACGTTACTTCACAATGATATTTACCCATGTGCGTGATATTGGTGTCAATATGTAGGACTTGGGTAGACGCAAGAATCACTTACCTCCATGTGTGCAGTTATCAGCAACATCCTTGTCCACTAAGGGCACTGAAGGACAAAGCGGGAACTGAGCTGTTGAATAAGACCCCACCACTTTATCAATCACCACAAATCAACCCATTTGACGTATTTAAAGGAAAGAATCTTACTTGGATTTTAGACACTCAGATATTTATAGAGTTGTTGTAAATGATTGGAAAGAAGTCAGCTCTAAAACATCTAATATTTCCTTTTCTACATATGCAGTACTTTCAAAGACTTCAGACTTCAGTTAGTAGTCTTTGTACTCTCTTAGTTGCTAGTTTCTCAAATCACACAGTATTTCATCCCTGAACCCATCAATTACATTGGATTATGATGTTCAGCATCTTGTTTAAAGGTAAAGGACACTGACCTGTGGTGAAAGCAGTGGCGAGTGATGGGCGACCAGTTGAGTTTAAAGGACTGTCAGTAGCATTGGGAAACGCCTCTGGCACAGACAAGTGAAATAAATGAACATAAATCACATTACATAAACTATAACATTACACATTACATTAAATATCCGATTCCTTAAGCTCTTTAGCCAAGTTGGGAAACTATCACTGAGGGCCAGAGCAGTGTGGCAACAAAATAGTGGATTTGATTTATTTCAGGCTATATTTAAAGGAGTCATGGAAGACATTTCTGACCATCAGAAATTGTTCTTTGAGGCTCAATAATAGTGTATGCAAATTTGTGAGTCTGAAAGTGACCCAAGAGCACAGCTAGAGTGTTGTTTACAGGCTCATTTTAAAAGACTTGGAAAGAACCTATTCATATTTCCCGCTCCCACAAGCAAATTCATGAAGCAACAGGATTGGACCAGAGATGTTTCCAAACGGTCTTTGGTTGAACCACGCAAATGTAGGAGGTGTATCTTAGCGTAGCTACGTGCCTGGCCTCTTTCAGCGCAGTGAAACAGAGACGGTGTTGAAGTTTTGCTATGGTCCATTGGATACCTTAAGCTACCCAAATTCAACAATAACAAGGTAAATGCGGTTTGACATCCTATGTCTCCTTTAAAGTGTTTACTGCTTATTAGGATATTTTCAATAAATAAGCCTTCATCTTACCAACAGAAACAACTTTTATGGACGACGGCTCTGCGTTCACATCAACACCATTATTGTGGTATGGATGTGTGAGACGCCGGTAGATCTCCTCCTGCACTGCCCACACGTCTGTCTTAGGAGTGACCTCTACATAGGCCACACAGGCAGGCCTAATTACAAATGAAGCCACATTCAACAAGCTGCCATGGTATGTACATCATAAACATATACTATGCAAGCAAATCATGTCAGCAGAAAGAAGGCCTAAAGGAGAAATCCAGCGTGTAATTTAATCTATGGTGATGTTATTTGACGGGACTAAGAGCAATTAAACGAATTAGAAAATTTGATACAACATACACCAAATAGTGGATTGTGAGCTAACACTAACTGACAGTGTTTTGTATTGAATGATTGATTCAAATGACTCAATCACTGAGATAGCTTGTTATTTTTAAATAATCTCAGAGATTGAAGGACACAACTTTTATCCTGAGCAAAATGCTTAGATTTCTCAAGAATGTATGGAAATGTATTGCAGAATATATATGCGTGCCTCTTGATGATGAATAGTATGAGCAGCAACATGGCTATTGATGAATGAATGAAAGTGTACCTTGATTTTGAGATGATTATGTCATGAATGGAGACATTAGAGTGGAATATATCCTCAAACTGCAAAAAAAGCGTCAACAGACCTTAAGTTAGTGACAATTTCAGTGAACAATAATTAACAATCAAATACTGCATTACAACATTAAAAATCTCCCTTACCCAAGTCCACAAAATGGTGTCCATCTTTTCTTTGTGGTTTGACTTTGGTTTGATAGAAACATTCATTTCAATCTTATACTTCAGCCATTCTGAAAATGACCATGTACCATAGTAAGTTTCGTTCAATATATTTTGTTTTTATTTAATATATTTATAATACATATTTTTCAATATGTCTTCACTTTAGAGTATAGAGTTCACAAGCACAATTGAATTTTTTCTAAGTACTGAAATGGAAATACAGGATTAGGAGTTTGGAGTTTGCTCTAACTGGTTTTGTGCTGAAATCAGTGAATTTGTAAACACTTTAAAATGGAATTTGGAACTAATTTGCATGTAATTTACGATGAAGTCCTCTTACACTGCTTCCCTTGGTCCTCAGTTAACTCGGAGTTTTAGAATTGTCACTTTACATGATTCACTGGACTGTTGGTTAGGAGGAATCTCATGCATGCCTAAGGTTAGTACTCATCAGTGCTGGTCAGTTTGGTCAGGAAGTCCTCTCAAAAGTAAATACAGGGCAAAAGTAGAAAATGTTTTTCTTTACCACATGTGAGGCTGGAGTCGGGCACAGGCTGGCATAAGCTGCCCTTGAGCTCCCAGTCCCACTGGCCCCATCTCACCACGTCCCCCTCCACACAGCGCTGGGCAGACAGCTCAGTGGCACTCAGCTCTCGGCCCCACATGCGGAAGAGTGAGGCACTGCCCATCAGCTCCCTCCCTGTCTCGTAGGCCATCACACCCCCCAGCATGTTGTGGGACACCCCCAGCGTCAGCATGCCACGGCCGGCCAAACGGGATCCATTCAAAGGGATCTCCGCAAGAGTGCTGTCATTGAGATACACACGCAGTTGCCTGGCGGTGTCCGACCAGGTCAGGCATATGGTGTGCCAGTGATGGAGAGGCAGGTTCTCCACCAGCTCCACCTTGTTCTCCACCTCAAAGAGCCACACTTTCAGCTGCTTTTGGCTCCCTGTTAAGCCCAGCTCCATACTTAGCTGGCCAGGTGTCTTGTAGTCAAACGCTGTCCAGTCCGACGTGCCTACGTCCCGCTGAAAGGTTACGCACACGCTCAGTTCCCTCAGCTCCGGCACCTCACAGTGCTTACTCAGCTGCCAGTAACATGGCTGCCCTAATATGATTGCCTTCCTACCCCAGAAACTCAGATTTGTACCTGACGAGAACAAAATCATTGGAACCAGGATTAGTCGAAGCATGTCTAAAAGGATCAGGCGCAAAAACACATAGACAGCAGTGCAAGAATGAAGGTAGCACAGATACAGACACGACAGACACAAAACAAACATAAAATTAAATAAATGTAAAATGCCAACATTGAATTAACACTTTGTTAAATACCTGAGCATATATGAAGGCTGATGATCCAAATCCAAATGATTAACGACATGAGAACCTTTGAGTCCATTTTCAGTCTATTAAAGCAGTGAAACACATTTCCTTTAAAAATCTAACTGAACACATACATTGAAATACCTGAGCCAAATTAAAATCAGCCATTTAAATATAGTTTCCTATTTTTACACATAGTGTACATACACATAATGTCACATACAGTAATGTTTTTACTTCACTTACTTTTTAAGGACATCTCTGCATTCCAAATAAAGGATTTAGCTTTTTTAGCTTAACTAGTTCTTTACATGAAAGCCAAACATGTCCTATCCTCTGAGACTAACCTTGCCTTTGTAACTGCAGCACATTTATGACTATGGTTTAGCATTTCTTCATGTTATATTACAAGCCCTCCCACTGTTTTTGCTATGGGTTACTCATTAAACTCAACCAAAGCAGTAAACTAGGCAGCCAAAAGATTTCCCCCTATATTTCACAGTCACTGAGTAACTAAGTGTTTTGGTTTTTTTTTTTCAAATAAACTGTAGAATTTAGATATGTGATTGAATTAGTTGCCATTTTGATGAATACATTTGAATACACTATATTTCTTACAAACTATAAAATTAGGTTAGGGAAGATATGACTCATGCTCAAAATATACAGTTGACCTGAACAAAGGTTGCAATTGAAAGAAGTTCTCTAATTCCATTGTGTCTGGTGGTGTATGTGTGTGTGTGTGTGTGCGCGTGTGTACAGGCCATTCTATCTAGGGCGTAGTTTATGGTATGGATGTTAGGTATATTTCCATACCACTTACAGTAGTTCCGAGAAGTCTTCAGTAATAATAATAATAATAATAACTGCAGGCCATCCCATCCCTCCAAGTACCCTGTGGCCTTATGTGGTCTAAAAGGAGGCTGTGTGTGTGTGTGTGTGTGTAAAGGTACACAGCAGTATCTGTATATTGAGCTGCTCTCCCAGGGTGAAGATGATGAGATTGACCTCACTGATTCACTAAAACTGTTGTGGGGTTCTCTCCACTAGGGGGAGACATGTTTCTAGAAATTTCAGTCAGTGTCCGATTTAGACAGATCAAAAATGAGGTGAAGGAGCTATTACTGTTGCCAGTGGCTCGTGCCAGTCACCTGCAATGCCCACTGTCCCACACAAATGGGCCACTTGTCTACTGTCCCATGACCAGAATGTTACTAACCTAACCCTGAACTTAACCTTAATCCTAGTCAATGGGACGGCTGGAGGTAGGAGTGTGGAGAAAGACAGGCAGCTCGCTCCAGACAGTGTTGGAGAGCTGTGGTACTCAGCTGGGGTCAGTATGAGTGGCCCAGGACAGGGGATAGGACAGTGTGCCAGTGGTGCAGGAACACACTGGACAGGAGACAAAGGTGTCATGAGACAGCTGGGACAGTCCACAGGACAATGGGTGGGTAGATCGGCCACCAGCAGTGTAGTACATGTTTTTATCCCACACCTGCGTGCAGACCTCAAACATAAAGGGCTCTATATGGGTGAGCTTGATCAATCTAAGCTTATGAAGTTTAACAGAGATGGTGTGTGACTATATATACATACATACACACACACACACACATATATATATATATATATATATATATATATATTGTATATATACTTTTTTTTTTCTTCAGGGTTATGCCTACATGTACTACACTGACACTACATGTGGCTTATGCAAACTGGATCTCCCAACTCATCTGAAGCAAATGACTTGTGTCACCGTGGTGGTGTGGTGGTGGCACTATAGTGTAGCACATTTTTTTTAAGGATCCCATTTTAAGGATCTGCTGTATTTTTGTAGAACTTGAAAAATCCTCACTTGAGATGATTCAGTGCCCACTGTTTTATATTGCAGTCATTTAAACCATATTGTGTCAGTTATTTTATGTCGTTTCCCATTAAATTGAGACTACCACTGGCCCCGGAAAGAAATGTGAAGACTTTGCTTATTTTTTCTCTCCCCCTGATTATCCTGTTTGACCACAGTACCTTTTCACTTCATCCACATTTCTGCTGAATGCTTGGGACTGTTGCTGCTTCATGGTGGTCTGCTGGTGATTCTGTCTGCACTTTCACACATTACTGTGTTGATCAGAGGGATGAGGAGGGAAACTAGTGAGGTGGGATCCAAGATGGAAGAGATTTTAATACTAGCATTTTAATCTGACATCCCTTTAGTTTGTAGGATGAATAGGTTAGATGAATAGGTTCCATGCTCCATGGAATTATACAAAATACTATGTGTATATATAGTATAGTTATTCATTCTTCTAGAGTTCTAATTAAGCATGCTGTTCTTATAGAATTTCTTATACTATTAAATGCAACAAGACCACAACGGAGGCTGTCTCAAATCCACAAGCTGAAAGCTCTTAGCCTCTTTATATCAGCCCCATCAAGTTGCAGGTGTGCGTGTGAGTGAAGGTCAGTTTGAGGGATAAGGGAAATGGAACATTCATGACCTTGTTTACATGAAGAGAGCAAAGTCAAAATAGCCTTGTGTGCATGAGGTACATCTACATCTCATGAGTACAGCTGTATTGTATATGATGAATATTACAATCAGCACAGTAGTACCAATCCAATGGGATACAAATGTGCTCCAATGGCGATGTTACATAATGCTCACATGTGTGTGTGTGGCTATTTATGCTCATATAAGAAGGCCTGTAGGTGGGTGAAGAAAACAAAAGGGTGGCCAGATATCGGTTGATATTGAAAGAGGTTCATTCATTATCAGCAAAGCCATTGGGAGTATGAGCCACCACATGGTTTCCAGCAGGGCAAAAACACAGATACATTTGGTTTAATCACCATCTGAGTAGTTCAAGTTAAGCACCCCCCTCCCAACGCACAAACACACACACAGAAACACACAGATACACAAGGTCTACCCTTAACCGAAAAGCATAATCAGAGTCTTCAGGTTTTCCTTATCCTGTTGGCAAAGATCTTTTAGAACACCGTCTCTGGTGTGTGTGTGAGTGTGCACACTGTGTCAGTGAATATGCATGTGTGTGTGTGTGTGTGTGTGCATATGTGTTTCTTTGTATGTGATTTAACAGATTGCTTATTCAGGCTAAACGCATGAAGGGTGGTCTGTTCTTTCAGGAAACAAAAACGTACCTCACATTCCTCAGATCCAGCCACATGATGTGTGTGTGTGTGTGTGTGCGTTTGTGCGTTTTGAGAATGGATTTAAGTATGTTTCTAGCTTAATTTATTTAGGGTATGTACTTGTAACTGAAGTAATAGCATTTTACTCTGTTATGGAACAATTTCAAGCTTACAGTATATACAGTAGCTCCACTTTTCCTTGAGTGTGTGTGTGTGTGTGTGTGTGAGAGAGAGAGAGAGAGAGAGAGAGAGAGAGAGAGAGAGAAAGAGAGAGTATGTGTTTTCCTCCTTTACCTTCTGTGATTGTGGCCAGTGCTAGCTTATTATTGGTGGGCCCTTTGAAAGTGACTATCCCTGTGCAGAGTGGAGGTCGGCTTGATACCTGAGAAGGGGGACACACATGCAGCCTCAGATAAACCTGGGCCTCAAAGTACACTGAGGCCACCCTTAAGGTATTAAACAACCCCCAGCACACACACACACACACACACACACACACAGACAATGAAGAGTGGGCACAGAGTTACTCTAACAATGCCAGGTCCTTCTAATGTGCTTCTGCGTCTCTATCTGGGCCTGTATCCCAGGGCCTGTAACACTTGACAAGCCTTCCTCCCCTCTGCTCCCTCCATGGGATCAGCTTCAGTGTGAGATAATCAGGTGGACTGGCTGCATGATTCTGTTCCAGTCAGATGATCAAATGGGCAAGATAAGTCCAGTAATTTAATCAGGGTACTGTACAAAACATACACACACACACACACACACACACACAGACTCAAAGACTAGATTTGTATGGTAATGCCATTTTTAGGAGTTAGGGGAAAAGAAAGAAAGAAAAAAGTATAGAAGAAAGAAAGAACAAAAGAATCAAGCAGCTACCCCCATCCATTTAGCCGATAAAATGCGTCATGATGTATTTTACATTAGGTTATGTTGTATGCTGAATATTATGAGGTTACTCATACTACGGCAAATGAATTTAAACTGGGCTTGCCCATGCTCGGTCACCACCATAACACTACAAATGCCCGAAGAAAGGCAAAACGACTGAGAAAGTGCAGCGGATAGAGGGGCCACTGTGAGAGAGGTGAGCTGGTTTACTGGAAGCATTCAAACATAGGCAGGTGTTCACATGGCTGTCTCTGGCTGGCCCGCTCTCTGGGCCCTGCCAAAGCCAACATCTGGGCCAAATTGCTCGCTGCCCAGCGCTCAAGCCAGCTTTGTCTAATTATTTCCGGCCATGATTGTTCACTCTGCTGGAGACGAGGAGGGAGAGGGAAGAGAGGAGCAAGAGGGAGAAAGAGTGGAAGATGGAGGGATAGGAACTTGAGGAAGAGGACATGGCATACAAAAGGGGGTAAAGTAAGCTGAGAGAAAGGCCCAGAGATTATTGTTTATGTTTTTACTCACGTCTGACATCGGAGCTGTGTAATTTAGCAGAATTACTGTGTGTGTGTGTGTGTGTGTGTGTGCGTGTGTGTGTGTGCGGGCGCACGTTGGAGTGTGTTGAACTGCATATTGTTGAACTGCATATTGTTGTAGGAAAATTCTGCAATACTAGTAAAAGATGTCACAACAGAGACCTGGGAACAACATCCTGACAATACTCTACACTACAATGCAGTTTTCAAAATAACACCTCAGATAATCCTGTTTCAATTTTGCTGCTTTGCTGCAGATGTTTTTGGTACTTAAAAAAAAAAAAGAACTTGACTACCACCAGATTGTCCCTGTCTTAAGCCACAATGGGGGGATAGATGGCTTTGCCTTTTCACAGACAGAACAAGATTTACACTGCCTGCACACCCTCAGACAGAAGCCTAGGCCAAAGTTTGTATCTACATCAATTCATCTTCCATTCATGACCTTCTTTGAACTGCATTTTCATCCCACATTCTGGCTCTTTCTAGTGGATCTTACTGTATGTGATATGGCTATGAGTCACTTCCTCAGTGTTCAGTTGCAACAGGTCTTCGTGTGCCAGCGCCCACAGAGTCCTAGACTGTGAATTAGGTGTAACACAAGCTTACATGTTTACTGGGGAGCCATTGAGGAGCCAGGCCCAAGTTTCTCTCAGGTCTCCTAAGGGTGGTTCATGGAGGCCACTGATGAACTCTACAGAGAGAGAGAGAGAGAGAGAGAGAGAGAGAGAGAGAGAGAGAGACAGAGACAGAGCTATGTAAGCACGCCGCAACTCAGTGCCTTCATGGGACTGACACGACACAGATTTCCTTTTCAGCTGAACAAAGAGTGAAAAAGATGAACCGTAAGAAGATTAATAAGCCCTCCTAAGAGGGAAATGAAGTTTTTCATTATGTATGGAATCACATATATTCAATGTCTGCTGCGGCAGAAGGAAAGATCTGCTGATTGTGTTAAGCTCTTGAGTCCTAACAGGATATGTGCTTACACCGCTCCATAAGTGCTCAGCCAAGTCAAACACTCAAATGTTTTAACACAGCCTTGAGTTATTTACCTCCTACTGACTTGAAGAATGAGTTGCCTGAAGTTTGTTTATGGTACAAATCCTGAAATGCATTATATTAAATTCTTTGGATTACAGACCAGATAGAAATGCACAGTAAACAACACAGTTACATGACCTGGACTGCACAAGTCATGCTGTAAACAGCTAAAGGGAGTTTAAACAGACAGATTCATCCACAAAGGAAATGTTTTATTTGTCTCCAATGTCAAAAACAAACCATGATATTGGCATAACACCTGAAATGGAAACAAAAGGGTATCTGGGCATAATTGTTACTTCGATGTCCGAAGAATGAAAGAAACACAATTTCTGGGCAAAATGTACCTTGCTCAAGGATTTCTTCTGTTTCAAGTAAACTGTAGGCTATTAAAACCCTTTTCCATTATCTTATCTTTTGTAAACATTCTGTTGGGTTGAATAAAAAAAATTAAAAGTATTAATTGTGTCCCTGTGGCATGTGTGCTATCTGGTTTGACAGTTGGCAGATACTAGAAGCTTCAGAACTAGGCTGCAGAGGCGGGGTTGACTAGGGAGGGCTAGGAGTGTTTGCTCTGCCTGCTTCTGCTGCAGGGAGAAAAAAGAACGAACTAGCACTACAACATATAAAAAGCTCAGGTGCTAGCCTGGCATGTGGAAATGCCTGTGGAATAGCATGTGGAATGCATACACACCATTACACACACATACACAGGGTTGCAAAAGAGACAAAACAGGGCAAAAGTGTGTGTGTGTGTGTGTGTGTCTAAATGCATGAATACACAGTGCCCCATGTATGCGTACACAGTGGCCAAAAGCCCACACATACAGTAGCTTTAATGTACTTCTCATGGGGTCTATTAAGTGTCCATGTAAAAGCCTAATGGTCCCTAATCCATCAACTGACACCTGTTTGTAAAATCCTCCATTGACGTCATCTCACCTCATGCCGTCTGACCCACCCGTCTGAGGTAGTAGCACACGCGGAGATGGAGCATCGTCTGCCCGGAACATTGATGGCTGAGGGACAGACAGACAGACACACACACACACACAGAAGGAAAACTCTTATGTTATAACTTCCCACACATCCCTGTGAACACACACACACACACAAACACACATCAATGCACTTCGCGGCTAAAGAGTAAATAAATGTGTCATATCCCTCCTACAGTGTTTTAACTACACTCATACATCAGCTTATACCAACACAAACATTCATACACATATACAGCACTCCTCCTCCCCAACACACACACACACACACACACACACACACACACACACATAAACTCATTTACTCTTACTCAAGGTCTGGTCATGAAGAACCTCTGTGTGCTGGTGTCTCTATGCTCAGATGACTGAGTAAAAGGTTCCTGACTCTCTAATGAAACACACACACTCTCTCTCTCTCTCTCTCTCACACACACACACACACACACAAACACACACACATCACCCCGTGATCCACATCTGTGCAGACTCCTGACCGCCTCGTCTAGGAAAAACACACAAGTAAACATCAACCTCAGAGGCTCTTTTCCCTTGATCCAGCTCAACTGCTTCTCTCTTCCTCTCTCACTTTACACCCATTCCACTCATTCCACCACCCCTCAGTCTCTTTCCACACTCTCTCATCCCTCCTTCTCACACCATGATTCCTCTCCTCTCTCTCTCTCTCCCTGCTAGCCCACGCACTCCCCACAAATGACCTTTGACACATTCACCTGAGGAGAGGGTCACCACTGTGCTGTCCGGTGTTTATGGCTGCTAAGTCAACTTCCTCTGATTCTAAAGCCCCTTTAACATAGCCCACAGGCAAACCAGTACCTGCACACACCTCTTTGTAACATACATGGCTCCAAATCCCGTCATCCCTCCAAGACCCGTCTTTTAAAAATGCTTAAAGCGGTAGTTCGGTTTTTTACACTTTGAGCCCCTTTCACAGATTGTCTAAAATGCAATAGAATGGTTGACACCAAAATTTGGACGATTGCTCCTGTGTCGGCGATTCAGGAAATGTAGAATCGCCTCTGCCTGCTTCAAAATGGCTAACAATGTGCATTTGTTGTATCTATCCTTAAAACAATAGTTTTAAAAAGGTGCTACTCACCGAGTGGTTATTGGTGTTCACTGATGTTCCAGCCCAAGTGTCGTAGCGAAAGACTGTTTCCTTCATGTTTTATTTGCCATTTTGTAAGTCCCTATAGATTTGTATTAGAAGACTCACGCCGCCAGCAGAAACGGAAAGGGGAGCTGTTTACATGGAATTGTAGTCTTTTTGCTTGCCGCAGCAGTAGTCTTACCTGAAAATCTGCCGTGCTCTCTTACTGCCGAGTAGGTTATAGATATACAAGTTTTCAAAAACAAAAGTTTTCAAGACTGAAAATGGAATATGAGGTGAAAGGTGAGTAGCACCTTTAAAAAACTATTGTTTTAAGGATAGATCCAACAAATGCACATTGCTAGCCATTTTGAAGCAGGCAGAGGCGATTCTACATTTCCCGAATAGCCGAGACAGGAGCAATCGTCAAAATTTTGGTGTCAACCATTCTATTGCATTTTAGACAATCTGCGAAAGAGGCTCAAAGTGTAAAAAACCAAACTAACCCTTTAAGGCATGGCAGCATAGGAAGGGTAATGGTAAGATCACATCATAATAACCATTCAAGACCAGCTAAACACAGACACGTAGCTTATTAGCTTTGTGATTTTTTTTATTTATTTGAAGGCAAAAGTAAAAAAGGGCAATGCCATATTGTAATGTATAAAATAATAAAAAAGATTAAAAAAAAAAAGATCTGTCACCCTCTCTCGCAATGGTATGGAGTAAGAGAACACTTATGTCATCAGCTGAAACATCAGAGTGGTATTCACAGCAACATTCACAAACACGACAGAATCTGTGTTTATCATATTCAAATGAAGTCCACATTTGTATCAGTTGTAGAAATATTGGTCATAAAGCCTAGTTAGTCCTTTAGTGGGACAAAGGACTACTGAGCTGTGTGTCTATGTTGTGTGTGTGTATGTATGTATAAGAACATCAGTATTTGTTCCTTGTTTCTGCACCACTCTCTCTCTCTCAGTCTCTCAGTCTCTCAACACTCACACCCCTCACTAACCAACAACAGGAGTTGTCTTATAAAAGGAGGTCTTATGAGGGGGGTAGTCTTGAACAGTATCCCTGTTACACCCCCATGCTGGGCCCCTGTGCTCAAGGTCCCCAGCCCCCTGGAACAGAGTCTGTCTGTGCAGACGACTCACAGGGCCCCTGGCCCCCTACCCGTACTACATCCATAAAGACCATGTTGTGAAGAAGGATAACAGCACTTAGAGCTGCCTGCTACACATTTCCAAGTTCATAGGTCCAGTTTAAAGAGCTAATACATTATCCCATCAGTAACAAGATGGCATAATCAGATCGAGACAGGATAGACAGGATCAATGTGACTGACAGTTATAGAGAGGCTCACTCTGGTTATCAGAAACTTCAAATGCAATGCCCTTCTTGTTTGAATAGAATATTAGAAAATTGCCACGCATTTTTATAGTAGTAGAAGGCTTATAATAGCAGTATTGAGTGGTATTTGTCCTGAAGAATGCCAACTGCACAGAATTTTCTGTGAAGTCATGTTGTTTTTCTTTGGCAGGGTGGCTGCCTAAAAACCCAGGGAGGTTGGTGCATCCAATTTCAATGAACCGGCAAAAAAACGGGCGGGGTTACAACGAGTTTATGGCATTACACAGTACTAATATACATCTAAGCTTGGTCTGAGTCAAAGGAACTAAAGTTTTGCGATACACTACTGGACCCTATCAACCCCAGCGGAAGTAGACATCAGGAGAACCAATACTTACCGCCTTTTCTAATTTCGACCTATACAGTTTTCTTGTCCAACAATGTCAGCACTGTTTCTAGATTGAAAGTAAAATAAGCTTGGTCTATATTACAACGTCCATTAGAATCTGCTCTCCGTTGTCATGGGAGTGTCTGCGCTAACGGGGTTGTCAATGGTTAGTTTGCTCAGTCTAGGCTACTTCTCCTGGGACTGGACAAATCCGAACCAAGTGGAGAGCGATGCTATGTCGGAACTGGGAGAGCCGGGAGGTCCGTCTCATCGACCACCGCACATCATCTTTATCATGACGGACGACCAGGGCTTCAACGACATTGGCTACCACAGTAAAGACATCCGTACACCAGTGCTGGATAAACTCGCGGCACAGGGAGTGAAGCTTGAAAACTACTACATTCAACCGACCTGCACACCGTCGCGCAGTCAGTTCATGACAGGCAGGTAAGAGTTCATGGCACCGCAGCATGGCATAGCATTGACAGACTATTAACAGGGTGAATCCAAAATAAGCAATTGATTGATTAACAATAGATATGCTAAATATAACATTATAATGAACTGAATATTAAACTAAAACAGTTTTGCATACCTGGCATGGTAAGGCTTGGTGTCAATCATTGTGCGTGTGTGTGTGTGTTAGCACATTTGCGAACGGTTTTTGATACTGTACGTGTCGTTATGCTTGTGTGTACTGTATGTGTATGTCTAAATGTCTCTGTCCCTCCGTTGTTCCTCCTTTCAGATACCAGATCCACACAGGGCTTCAGCATGGGATTATCCGTCCCCAGCAACCTAACTGTCTGCCTTTGGATCAGGTGACACTTGCCGAGCGTCTTCAACAGCTGGGTTACATTACGCATATGGTGGGCAAGTGGCACCTGGGCTTCTACAAACGCGCCTGCCTGCCCACTCGTCGCGGCTTCCACTCCTACTTCGGTTCTCTCACGGGGAGCGTGGATTATTACAACTACTGGACGTGCGACGGCCCGGGTGTGTGCGGCTTCGACCTCCACGAGGGGGAGCGCGTGGCGTGGGGCAGAGGCGGCACGTACTCCACACAACTTTACGCACGTCGCGTGCGCAAGATCCTGGCAGCGCACGACCCGAACACGGCTCCTCTTTTCATTTTCCTCTCCTTCCAGGCCGTGCACACGCCACTACAGTCGCCACGCTCTTACATCTACCCCTACCATCGCATGGGAAACGTGGAGCGCCGCAAGTATGCTGCAATGGTGACGGCTGTAGACGAAGCAGTTCGGAATGTGACTGCTGCGCTCCGCAAGTATGGCTACTATGACAACAGCGTCATGATCTTCTCCACTGACAATGGTGGGCAACCACTGTTTGGCGGAAACAACTGGCCTCTGCGGGGGCGGAAAGGAACCTACTGGGAAGGTGGTGTGCGCGGGCTGGGTTTTGTGCACAGCCCCCTTCTGAGGCGCCCGCGGCGTGTCAGTCATGACCTCATGCACATCACCGACTGGTACCCCACCCTCCTCCGTATCGCCGGGGGAAATCTGAGTGCCCTTGCTGCAGGACTGGATGGTTATGACGCGTGGAGCTCCATCAGTGAGGGTGCTCCATCACAGCGGCAAGAGATCCTTCACAATATTGACCCACTCCACAGCTCCATCTCACATGGCTCCCTGGACGATGGCTGGGGATTGTGGGATACGTCCATACAGGCTGCCATTCGTGTGGGTGACTGGAAGCTGCTGACCGGAGACCCAGGTTATGGGGACTGGACCCCCCCACAAATGTTGTCCAGTTTCCCGGGCAGCTGGTGGAGCTTGGAGCGCCACACCACGCCACGCCGCTCCACCTGGCTCTTCAATGTGACTGCCGACCCATATGAGCGAAGGGACCTCTCCGAACAGCGTCCCGATGTGGTGAGGCAGCTCCTGACACGCCTGGCGTTCTACAACCGGACGGCTGTGCCCGTCAGGTACCCGCCTAAAGACCCCCGCGCCAAGCCTCAAAACAACGGGGGCGCCTGGGGCCCCTGGGCGGCGGATGATGAGAATGAGCAGAACTTGGCGGAGGTGTCCCAGCTCAGGAGCAAGCAGAAGAAGGCCAGATGCAAACACTGCAGCATGAAGGCCTTCTTCAAGAAGCTTAACACCGGCATCATGTCCAATAGGATCTAGAGAGAGTAGCCATGTTTGGGGGGGTCGAATGTGAAGGACCACTGTTTGTGTTTACAGTGTGTGTGGAAATGTGTGAACATGTCTGTGTGCCTTTGCTGTTGAATGTCATCTCTGTCACGTTGTATTTGTGCATGTGTGTGTGTATTTGTGTTTGTGATATGTTTAAACATGTGAGTTGTAAGAGGGGTTCTGGTACACATAGAACTGTATGAAGAATTTACTTCATCTGTGGATTTAATTGGTCTCAGACCAATTCAAAGATCTTTTTTTACCTGCTGGCCATACGTATACGATACAGATCCTGTAGTAGTTTTTTTTTACGAATTCATAAAATTATTATTATTTTTTTTTAATTACTAAGCTGGATGAGTTTATAAATGTGAGAGTGAATGAACTACTAAATGAATGGGATTAGAAATAAACAACTATTTAATTAAATATATATATAATGATAATATAAATGACTTTGTCACTATATTGTAAGAAAATAAAAAGATGTATCAAAAAACATTTACTTTTAAAATACCCAATTTTATTTGCCTCTTAACATGCTCTTCAATTGTTTCAGTTTATAAATCATACGTCCCTGATGTTTTTCTGTACGACTGTGACCCTACCGTACCTATATGTCAAATTCCATACTTAGCATAATTCACCAGAACAGATATGTCCGCTGTAATTTAGTAGGATCTGATTCTGCGCAAGTGGATGACTTTAAAAGTGGAGGCCCTTGCCCTCTGAACCAATAGCAAGATAATTCATTGATAGCTTTTAAAGGAATGATCTGAAATGAATCAGATCCTTAAGATGACAGCAATCTATAAGATGTTGTAGAGACATGACAAGATGACCACTGATTTACATCAGTAGATCAGGCACATGGGCTGATTTGGGCTTTTTGTATGTCTGTGTATGTTTGTGTGTGTGTGTGTGTGTTTGCATGCGTCTTGTGTTTTGTCCAGAAAAGTTGCTACATTGATTTCACACATGGTTAAAATAAAATTTTACTGCATAGATTTGAGCTATATTACTGCCCCCTAGTGGAAGAATGACCAATGTACGTGTGTATCTTCCATTTATATATGAAAGAAATGTATATTGTAAAAAAAAATATTTATTTTATTTATTTCAGACTCAAAATGCTGGCTATTAGGGCTAGATCAATGAAATAAATGAAAGCCTCCCCTCCAAGATAAAATAGGCAAGGCAAGGCAAGTTTATTTATATAGCACATTTCATACACAAGGGAGGCCGTTCAATGTGCTTTACAAAGATAATTACTAAAGAAGAGAAAGACATACAAGAAGTTGAAAATAAAAACATAGATGATAAAAATAAAGTTGTAAAATAAAGTAAGAAATTATATGAATTAAATTAATAGTTACATCAAGAGTTAAATTAATGAAGGACAAAATATAAAAACAATAAAAAGAATGATAAATTAATAGGAGAAAGCATCTGAGAAAACTTTGGTCTTAAGTTTGGATTTGAAGCTAACAGTTTCAACTGTCCCCAGGAAGTTGTTTTCAAATCTGAACTGCATAGTAGCTGAAAGCTGCTTCACCACATTTTGTTGTGACCACAGGTTTCACAAACAATGTTTTTGTGTCCTGAGAGGCCTATGTATTTTTTGAGACATGTAAGACAAGTAATTAGGTCCTATCATTTAGTGATTTACACAACACAAGCGGTAATGCTCTGAAATCAATTCTGTAACTTACATGAAGCCAATGCAGTGACTTTAAAAATGGGCTAATGTGGCTGTTTTTTGTACTTGTGAAAACCCTATAGCTGCAGCTCAGAAGCCTACTAGTGGATGCAGCAAAATGTGCCAAAATCACAGATGTGTTTCCCAGCACATGTTTGACTGGAGCAGCAGGTGCAGGGCAGAAACACTTCAAAGGCTATCAGAGTGGCAGGATTCATGTGCAACAGAGCAGTAGGCGACACAAATAATTGGTGACTCAGTTCCTGTCAGCCACAAATGAAGAACCCAGCCCAGAAAGAAGAGGGGATTTTCATATAGGAAGGGCTGTGTGTGATTAAGTTGGTCTATGTGTGTGTGTGTGTGTGTGTGTGTGTGTGTAAACTACTCAGTATTTTCAGATATAGCATGCGATTAGATGTTATAATCAAGTAACCACAAATCAAGCTAAATCAATCTGATGGAGTTGGACCGATAATACAGTTCTCAAATGTTCTCGGTGCTCAAATCAAAACCTGATAATGCATAATATTGCCAAATAATTCAGAGGATCAAATGGCTCCAGATCATGTTTGGAATGATTCCAAAAGAGTTCAATCTAAACTGTGAATTTGTCCCATTTTGAAGAGAGTGACTTTTTGAGCTTTCTCAGAGCTGTTAACTTCATTTAAATTCATCCTGTGTACACTGTAGTATATGTTGTGTGTGATTTTTTTTTTAAGCTGCTGGGACCTTGAATTTCCCCTTGGGGATCAATAAAGTATCTATCTATCTATCTATCTATCTATCTATCTATCTATCTATTAAGCTAATACAGTGGTGATTGTGGATATTGTACTCACGTCTGTAAGCAAATGGCCAACAGTTCCTGGTTAGTGTAATCTGTTCTACATATAAGATAGGTCTTTCAGTGTTTTAGCCAAAGATCAGATTGTAACCCACGTTATAGTCTGGCTCTCCCTTGGGCCCATTGCAAATAAACCTTGATTTTTTAAACCTTTATTTGTATAGCGCATTTCATACATAAGGCAGCCCAATGTGCTTTACACAGATAAAGAAAGGGGACACAAATAGTAAAAACAGACTAACTTATGGTTAAATTAAAAAGACATGACATATCATAATAAATAAATAAGTATTCAATATATATATATATATATATATATAATAAGTAATAAAACATGTTATACATAGATGGTAGATAAATAAACAACTAGGTATAAAACAAAAATAAATAAGTAATAAAAAAAAGTTACAGATGGATAAAAAGAGAGAGTGATAGATAGATAAAAAGAGAGAGTAGGAAGAAAAGCTAGCCTAGAATAAAATATAAATAGGTATGATAAATAACTAACAATGGGGTAGAGGGAAAGTGGGGGAAGGAATGAGCCTATTCCACTGGGGACTGTTTTGGGGGCCAGCTTGTAACCTTTGCCAGGACACAGGGAAACCCCCTGCTCTTGTCACCATGAGATGCTTTATGAGCGGACTGAGTTTCAGTGTCCTCTTTGATCCCTAAGCCAGTCTTAACTGACTCAAATCATTCAATTAACACTGAAGCCATGTTGCAACCACATTTCCATTTCAGTTTCAAGGCAATTGTTTAAAGAATATAAAATAGAATATAAAAATGTTCTTTGCTTCCCATTACATCACAAGGCTCCAACCTCAGGGACTCAGGCTAGCAGCTGCTTGCATTTGTCTACCTTGCCCATCCGTGTCAATCAGAGAGCTCTCTCAGTAGTAAACACTGCATTTGCAATATTGAAATAAAAAATCAGTATGAATTTTAGTATCGATATCATTACTGCAGTACAAAGCAGGATGTAGTATGAGAAATGAGAAGTTTACCAGTGGCAAGCCAATCATGGTGACATACCTTGTGTTTATAACAATTTGCCTGCCTAAACAAAGTTACAGCAATATATACACACACGGATTTTGACCCCTTTAGTAAAGTATATTCAGTTACAGCAGAAAATGTTTTTCAATGATCGTAAATAGCATAATACTAGCTGTGGGGCAGTATATGGGTGCCATACCTCAGGATGACGAATTCCTCCAGGACACAAAGTTTGTTGAAAATGTTGAGTCAATAATTATAACCAAAGATTCAAATCACTGATGCTGACTTACAAATTGCTTAGAGGATCTGCCCCTTTTTATCTAAGCGCTCTCATAAAGGCTCAGGCTACCCCCCGACAACTCCGGTCCTCCAATGACTGTCGACTGGCAGTCCCTTCACCTCGCCCAAGGCAATCCAGACTCTTCTCATGTGTCGTCCCACGCTGGTGGAATGACCTACCAAAAACAATCAGAACAGGGCCATCTCTGGAGGCCTTCAAAAAGCTTTTAAAGACCCAACTATTCAGAGAACATCTTCTATCCTAGCACTAAAATGAACTGAAGCACTATTCCCTAGCACTATGCTCCTTTTATGCTATGTAGCTTGATTGTTATCCTCTTTTTGTAAGTTGCTTTGGATAAAAGCGTCTGCTAAATGCATAAATGTAAATGTAAAGATTCGTAGCGCTCTAGAATCTTATAACCTCCGACAGATGCTTTACTTCGCTACGACACTTGTGTTGGAACATCTGCGAACACCAATAACCACTCTGTGAGTTGCACATATTTTGAAATCAAATGTTTAGGATTGTTTTAAGGACTGACAGACCATGCGCATTGCTGCTTTTTAGACAAGCCATGAAATAGGCTTAAAGTGTTAAAAACCGAACTAATGAACGACTAACAACTAACGAATGAACTGTAAGTTCTTGTGGTCAGTATAAATGAGGAAGAGCTCAAGACAATGGCCACCCCTTCAAAGCAATTTTATGGCCTATAGTTCTCAGTTACCCACATCTTACCCACATCAGAGCCAATGAAAAGAAAGCTTGCCTTTCCCAATTGGCTGCAGCGACAAGACAGCCCTACTACACTACTCCCAGATCCAAGGCGTCAACTTTCACCACAAATAGAATGGTGGAATCAGGAGAAGCCAAGAAGGGAGAAGAGCGGAAGTGTAGCATCAACCTCTGCCATCTGTATCCACACCCAGTTGACAAGGACTGTCCCAGAGGGAGGACAAGACGGGATCACCAGACTGATGTAGTTCCTGATAAAGGGGTGGCAGGAATGAGCTGTTTGACATGGGAGGACACGGGCCACTTCTCAATGTATCCATGGGAGGACACG
>JAGFZM010002149.1:46579-57007 GCA_017657215.1 Limnothrissa miodon | reverse complement strand
CAATGTATCCATGGGAGGACACGGGCCACTTCTCAATGTATCCATGGTGAGCCCCTGCGGTCCAACTAAGCCTTCGAAGGCCATGGAGAGGAAATGAAACTAACACTTTTCTGCATTGTAGTAGAGCTTGCTGAACAGAATATTCTGCAAAACTTTAATTGTTTTTGAACTATCAGCTTATTTTTGAGCTGCAGTTGTTTTGCTGATATTATTGCAGAAGTAGAGGTTTTATACTGTGCTAATGTTTGGAGTAGGCCTATTGATGTCTTTTATTGTGGCATGTTCTGTGTTAACATTATGAGTAGAACAAAAATGATTCATAGTTTTGCTGGTGGGTAAAGCTTGTCTGTTGAAAAAATGTAAGCAGAAATGTGTTGACTGTATATTGTGTGAAAATGAATAGATGATAGATAGATACTTTACAATTTTAATACAATTTGAATAATACATTTGTGAATGATATGGCCATAACAGGCCAAGGGTGTGTACACTGATGCAATAGTTCCATCTCAAAGTGATCTTCGGTTGCAAGATTACTCAGGAGAATTGAGATAAGGGCACTGCAATTACTCTTTAGGTGTCCTTTATATAGGTGCCCTATAATTTCTTGCTTCTAGCATTTATTACCCCCAAATTTCCTTGTACCAATTCACTCTTGAAACTCTTTGAGTGTGTCAGCAATGAACAAAATATTAGAAAAAGAAATGATAGTAAACGTGTGATGTGTGTATTGTTCACTGACTGATCACACTCACTGTGCTCCTCACATGCACTCTATCATGTTTAATGACTCGGTCTGTGGTCTGCCTGGGGCCGTGTGAGCAGCAAATTCCAGGGTCTGTCCACAGCACTGTTAGACATCACAGGAAATTTTGAAAACCACCTCATCTCGCACACACCTGTCATCAGGGAAAGTTAGACAGCAGTTAGTGTTTGTAATATCTAAACTCAACCGCCCATCAAATTTCCACATAACATGCTTTATAAGACAAAGCCCCAATATGTCGACATGCAGACAAATTAATGCATGAAGGCTAACACCTCTGACATCTACCACATCTGTTTCATTTTGTCTGTAAACATCATGTACTGGATTACCTTGGTGATGCTTTCCATTTTTCACTATGTTGGTGTCAACTCTTACCCAGTGGATTATGACCAGGAGTTGCTGGAACGGATTGATTTTCTTATTAAATCAAAAATAACATGTGTAAGTAATTTAGGACAGCATTCTGAATTCAGAAAAAAAAAATGATTGCTTACCTTCATAATCAATTTTTCTTTTTATTCAGGAGCCACAAGCCAATTTCAACACTACCTCCACTGTAAGAATGAAATTTACTCTTATACATTATTATTTAATTTGTACTTTGTATGTCATGATTATGTCAAGTATGTCAAGTCATGATCATTTGCTTCTTTTTTTGTGTTACCAAAACTTTTCATTTGAAGACTTTAGATTACAGCCCGTGAAGTACTGGTCAGGAGTAGGTCAGAATGATGTAACAGAATGATGTCACTGGATAAATGATGGAGCACTTACTGCTTATGTATACTGGACTAACATAGGCTACATCAAAGCTATCTGCTGCCCCCCTTACTAATTAAGATAATAGGTTGAATTTATGTCAAGTTTAGTATTTCTGATGAATCAATAAACTGCCCTACTATTACACATTCTAATTTAATTTAATTTGAAGTGTGACAGAGGGAACTTCAACTACTTTAATGCTGTTTGTGTTATTCCAGCATACGTGTGTAAGTATCATTTCTCCAGTTATACTTTTTGTTACTGTTCTTACCTACTCCTTACCCAGTACTTCACAGGCTGTGATCTAAAGTCTAATGGGATAGGTGTGTACATGCACTGTATATGACAGTACATCTTCATTAAACTATAAATATCATAATATTCTTCCTCACAGAATGGCTCCATTCTAGACAGCTTGAACTGTGTAAGACTGGAGCTAAGAGAAGTGAGAGCTAAGTGTCAAGATTCAGATGATTCTGACCTGATCCTTATCGAAATGTTTATGAATACAATGGTAGGCAATGCACTGCAGATTATAATATCTAAAAACAGTGTGTTTGTTTAATCAAATGACAGAAATTCATGGTTGTTTCTGTTGACAGTACACCACAACTACCACAGCAGACTGCACCGAACCGAAGCCACTGCAGGACTTTCTTGAGGAGATGCGTCTTCTGGTCGAACAAGATAATTCAGGATAAACAAACTTAACTGCATCTCGGAGCACTAGAATAGCAAAATAAGCTTTAACATACAAAATTTGTATTATTTATTATTATTTATTAGTTATATATTCCTGTAAAATATATGATGTCAATATTTTAATAATATAATAAATTATTACCATGATGATTTTGTGTTCTGTTTTTTCATACAAAGACAAATAAGATTTAAACTGATTGCCGACTGATAAAACTATGCAAACATGATTATTTTATCTTTGAGGATCTGACCACAACTCATCCTACATATAAGTCAAGACAATTCTCTAATAGTAAAATATAAGCCTTAAGCATACAAGTAAAACTTTGACTCTGACATCATTCATTAGTGTATCGGATCTCTAGAACCCACAGATGTAGGCCGTATGAGATCTATACACATAGGTTTTTGTAACACCAATTTCCCAAAACAATGTTATCACACGTCACCTATGGTTGGATGGCAAGAAGCAAAGAGTGTTTTGAACAGTTATATGGCCCAATGAGCAGCCTGTAATATATATTCCATCTCAGGGTTCAGACAACCACAACCAATCTGTAATGAACAGTGAACATGAGTCTTTAACGTTTTGAGCCTTCATGAAGCCTTCATCAAGTTCTCCCCATCCTTGTGCAGCATAGGCACTTGCCAATTTTATTCTGAAGAATAATTTTCTCATACCGATGTACATACGTGTGGTACAGCAGAAGCCAGATATCCTGCAGTTTCTCTAAGATCTTTTCCCCAGATCAGCATCATCAGACTGTGAAGACTGCAGAAGAACACAGTTTACAAAGCACCAAAGGGGACAGGCCCTTTTCTAAGTAAAGGATCTTCTACAACCGGAAATCAACAGGCTTCCTGCATGCTTGTGGTGATAGTTTAGAAAAAACCACAACAACCATGATATACAGTTGGCCCACTTTAGGTTCATTAACGGCTACAAGAAACTTCATTATTAAAGGTCTCATTCCATCGTATTTTCATTAATTTTGTGGTGGTCTCTTGTCTAAAATAATGTAATGAGAGTTGGTTTCGACAAAAAATATGCTGTGGTTGTCTTGTTTCAAGGTATTTTAGTTAGGTGAAAACGAGAGCAGGGATAGCTCAAGAGGATTCTTATGAATATTAATGATATGCAAATGTATCGCCTCTGATTGGCTAACAACACTGTGACGCTCCCTCTAGTGGGTCTGTCTGCAGGCAGCCTAACATTTTCTTGAGGGCGGGTTAACTGCATAGCTAATGTTCAAAGTGACGTACATTTGTACGGCTTTTCCGATTCGCTCGTTTTTCCCGGCAGTTTTCTATCACAGGCGAATACAGGCTACAGGGGTAGGAGAGCATTTTGAAGTTGAGCATAGAAGTACAACTTGGGCTGACCTATGGTAATGTAAAAACATCAAGTCTTAAACGGTTTATTTTGGAAGGAGACCTTTAAGTCTTTTGGATCTCTCTATCTATCAATCAATCAATCAGAGATGGCGACTCAAGTCTGAGACTGCAGATCGGATATGCTCAATTCCGATTTTGTGCTCATATCCGATTTTTTGGATTGCATGTTTACGCATGTGGGCCATTTCAAGTGTCTGGCAAATGTAAACACACAGGATCGGATTTGGATCACTAGCGAAAGTAGATATCGCGCATGGGCTAAACGTTTCTTGGAAAACATTGTGTTTAGCCTACGGGACCTGCACCAGTTAACACAGAAAACACATTTTATTTCATGGGTTAACAATTCAGTCACACAAGACCTATGCATGTCTACGTTGACTAAATTTCAATTACAATTTCAAATGTCACAGATTAATGATGTGTGAGACGCATTGCACTAGAAAATCCGATTTGTCTGTTTAGACTGTAGACACATGAACAAATATCCGATCCATATCTGATTTAAAAACACATAGAAAAGGGACCTGTTACGCGGCGAACGGTGTACAATGCGCCACCGTGGCCTATAGCGGTAGATACAGCACTTGCAATGTTCAGCAGCGCGGACCGCCTCCAATAGAATGCAGTGCAATACAATGCAATACAGCGGTCTTTAGAGGGAGCTTGTGAGAGAGAAAAACAGAATGTTGCTTAGCCCCTATTTAAAGTCATATAACATAAAACACTGTTTACAGTCACAAATTGTTGTCTTTATACTGTCACACATGTGTAAAAAATATTAAATGCTTAGCTGCTATATGGTCTAGTTTAATGACACTTTAATGACACCATTGCCAGCCTGATTAGTTTGGTGTAATTTCTTGCTGTCATTGACATTCTACTTTTATTTTGTTAAAATGTTCACATTATAATTTACAGTAAATGTCAGAATTTTTGTTTAGAATAAAAAAAAACACTTAATAATAGTTTTGTTGCCATCTCAGCATTATCATCTAGACTGTGTTTTCTTGGCAGAAACCACAAGGTGGACTTGCCATCAACCACCCCCCGCCCCAAACAGCCCTCCAAAACCCCCCTAACAACAACCCCCCAACAGCCCTAGTGGCAACTGCCACTGGTGGTAAGTCCACAATTATTATGGTGCATCACTGTCTCTGTTGAAGGCATTTACAGAACATGTAAATTACTGTGCTGTCCTGCTTTATAGCCCATCTTTTCACCACAAGGGGGCAGTGCAAAGAGCTGTGTACTGTGGAGACTGGTTCTGACTGTGATTCTTGCACTGCTTTGGTTGGCACAGCACCATCTGACAGCTCTCCTGTAGTATAGTCATGTTCTTATGCTAATGTATGCAAATCTGCACATCTAAAGTGGTATCATAAAAACACCACAGACATTGCAACTGAAGCTCTTAACAAAAAAAAAAAGCTGACCAACTTAGTCTGGTAGATTAGTAAATGGGCTGCATTTCCATAGAGCTTTTCTACTCCTACGACCTTCCTAAGAATAACTCACATTCACCCACAGGCTGCAATGCATCGTGCAAACACCCCCAAATTGGGATTGTTGCTCAAAAACAATTCAGTCAGTTCAGACAGTTGCTCATCAGCAGCCCAGCTGCAGCCCTCCCACCACCACCCACCAGCAGCAGTCTTGGATGGGATTGGAAACCAGTGAGGAACAGCCAGTTTGGAAAGATCAAATATGTTGTACCTGTTTGGATAATCTTCAAAGAGTCTAAAGATCATCTTTAAAGTTATTATTGTATAGAGGACCAATAATAACTTGCAATGAACTCATTAAGGTGGCCTGTTTGCGAGCTTCATACCAAGTTCTGTGGGGCCATTTCCATAATGCATAATGTTATTGTGGTGTGGTTATTACAAACTTGAAAGCAACAGGAAATACTCAAGACAGGAAATGCTTATACCTTAATGTGCCACACTTTTTTCAATCAGTCAGTTTAAACAAATTGTGAACGGAATGTCTGGAGACCAGGTCAGACAACGGTTAGAAAAAACAGGAACAGTTTTATTTACATTGATGCACATCAAGGGGGAAAGTGTAGCTATGTTTCACATCAAGATCCACCAGCTACTCTACTGTAACAAGACAAGGAAGTAGCCTGACTCTAACTGAAGCTTCTTCCCTTCTTTGTCCCATTCTGTGTAGGCATGATTGATCAGATACAGACCACAAACTAGAAACTTAGAATATTATTTATGGTTAACTAAGGACAAGCAAAGTAGCAGAATGAATGCTTGTGAAACATGGACAACTGTACATTAATAATGACATAATGTATGCTACATTTGCGATGGCTCCCCTCTGTGTCTGCTCTGCACTGCAGAATAGATAGTCAGTGGTAAAGACTCCTCCTGCTGCTGCACAGGCGTTTGAGCTTTTTGAACTTTCACCTCCCCGTACTCCACTGTGCCCTCCCTCCTCCCCTCCTGCTCTCGCTGACACCGCCGTCCCGTCGCTATGGACACTTCAACGTAATCAAGCTCATCAGGCTCAGCTACAACAAACATATAGGACAGGTTAGAAAAAGAAATCACTCAAGCATTAGAGCCCTAAGACTATACTGTATAAGAGCTTTAATTACAGTAAATGTATATTATTATAATTATAATAAATATAGTATTCTCAGATGCATTAAGTGTTTGTCTTACCTGCGCTGCAGGTTCTAATTTTTCTTTTACAGATATAGAGAAACCCTGATAAATTAAGACACAGAAGACATCCCAGTACAACCATTACGACTGAAAAAAAAGACAGAATAAACAGTCAGTTCTTGTGTATTTCCATCTCCAGTCCGAACTGATGAAGATTTTTCAATGAAAAGTGAAATATCTTCAAGCTCAAAAAGAACATTATGACTATACCACAACCTATGAATGAGAATCTCCACAGACCTTTATTACTGTAGTATATTATTTTTACACACAGACATACAATTACGTGGGACAACAAAACAAAAAAGATATAAAGGCCTTACTCAATATGATATTCCATTGGTCCTCTGACACTAGACATGTGTTTTTATGTTTAGGGATGTAAGTGCAGTTGGAGATTGTTGTTGCCCAGGATGTTGTCCCTGTAATACATAGACAGAAGTTATTAAAGGCAGTTGTAACTTCAACCATTTGTAACCCACATTTCAGTTGTTTGAGGCTAGAGTGGAGGCAAGTTAGCTCCATTTAAATTGAAAGGGCCTTAGTATAATAATGAATGATTAACAGTTATTTATCACTAAGCTCTATGCTTTCAAATAGAATCCATTTATCATCCGCTGCACTTTGTTACTAAACATCAAGCTGCCATTTGGCAGATATATCTTTATCATATAGCCAACATTCCTAGGTCTGTCTACTAAAAAAACTTCTAATTTTAATTTTACTGATTTTGAAATGGAAACACTAGTGGAGCTAGTTCCCATTTTAATATTCCCGAACCGTATCTCGAAAGCTAATTTTACTGACAAAAAGAACAACCATTTCTCTACTTCATGAAGAATATACAGTCAGTGATACAACCAACCTTGCCAAACAGACAATATATATTAACAATTGCCTAAGAAAAATAAAATAGGCCTACCGGCCAACACATTAAAATAATAAATAAGTATGTTTCATAATATCCTAATAATGATGAGATTATGACAATATACTAAAAGCTAATTTAGAAAATCGAATCTAATACTACACAGCATAAGCAAGGCTGATAATAATGTCTTTTAAAACAGCCATACACATCTCATAATGCAAGTATATCACAAGCACATCTCAAGCACATCTCAAGACTCCAAGTATAACTAACTAAAACACGGCAAAAAGTTTTCTCTAAAAAGGCTACTCACCCAGCAAGATTGCTGAAAACACTGCATCAAGGAGTACCATCTCCATGTGATAGGGCAGTGAAATCTCCAAATGATTGGGTACAGGGAGTAATATCTTCTGTCACCAGAGACTTGTCATGTTCTGTATGAACATCTGACACCAGAGACTTGTCATATGCACAGTTCTGTTAGCCTATAGCATTACAGTAGGGACTGTACAGCAACACCCATTTCATTCACTTTACTATGTGGCCTTTAGTTTGAACTATTTGCTGTGGTTTGATCTACTGGAACGGGTTGGGGTACTGATACTGTGCTGTGGTCAGTAATGTTAACAATGCATACGTATTTTTGAAATGCATATTGTGTTTGAGGAGACATGTCCTATTTTTCTATTCTTTTTCTATTTTCTATGTTCACCTATTTCATGCCTCCTGCAACATATATGTTGTACCACAAGGAGGCAGTGCATTACTAATTTACAATATACAGCAATACTATTTGGCAGGTAGATTTATGGTTTCTATAATCAGTCTCCACAGGCTGGGCATTTTAAACTTAATATTTCGGTCCTTTCATTGAGCATCTATTTTGTGATTAGCTGCATGTACAAACTCATTCTGTGTAGCATCATAACTGATCTCTATTTCTGTTTAATAAACACAGCAAAGCATTGAGTGAGGTTGAGCTATCCCAACAAACACCACAATCAGAGCCAGAATGGTCTGCATATTTGAGGCACATTTGCAGGAACAGTCCATAGCTCTAATATGTGTCTCAGCAAACAGTTCAAACAGTTGAAAATGTAACAAGACATTCTGTAGCACTCTGGTCTGTTAGAGTGTTCTGTGGGTTGACCTGCACATATGTCCATGACTGTGGTTGCTGAGATCTATCAAGGAGTAGGTTGTCAGTGGGTTTCCTACATCCATATACAGGCATTGCTGACTGACAAGTGAGATTTATTTTTTTACTGTTATTATTGTTGTTATTGTTACAACATAATGTGCTTTAGGTTCCCCCTAAAATGTAATTCACATTTATTGTTTTACAATGAATGCATTTGTGAGACTTTGCATGACATGTTTGGAGTTGTTTTAAGGACAGGGTAGGGTTGTAAATGCCCAAAGCTATCCATTCTAAAGCAGGCAGAGGCGATCCTAAATGAGCTAAAGAGCAGAGGCTAGGATATAGCAGGCAGCCTACCACTCAGGCAGGAAGTCCACTATTTGATTCTTAGCCGAGTTTTAGTTTGGGTATGAAAGCATCTACTGCATACGTTTGTCAGTAAGCATTCATCTACTGAAATTCCCACCTGTGGAACTACCACAAACACCATTTTGATAACTGCTCACATAAACCGTACTGTCTGTTCAACCTACTGTTGGCCTATAGGTTTCTCTTGTCACCTGACTTAAAGCATTGAGAGACATTTTTTTTTACCTGATCCCTGACTAATATAGATGGCACCATGCTATCATATGTTTTTCTTACACTCACAAATCTTTTCCAGTGTGATAAGGACACATCATTACAAAACACTTACACTTTTCATTCTTTGTTTCAAGCACCACAAGTTGGATTTCGTGCAACTAGAAAATGACATTTACATCATATGCGTTGCATTTTATACCAGATGTTTATGAACTTGAGCAACAGGAAATACAACAGGAAGTAACACCTTTCTGCTTTCTTCACAGTTACACACATTGTTTGGCAAATGTCTGCTGTGATCTTCCTGTAAATAGTTTCCCAAGAGTAGTAGTTTTGGTGGCAGTGTGCCCACTACAGGGGTTTAGGGGGTGAGGATGCGCTCCCCAATGAGCTTGAGAGATCTCCGTCACTCAAGAATTGTTTGGTCCAAGTGCACATTAATTGGCTAATTGAGCGGCCTATTAAGGTCTGGGTCATTTCATGTATGCCAGTACTCTGAAAGCAGTACACTTCACACCACGGCTGCTGTTGGCCTATATGACACAAAAACAATACAATGCCCTCTAAGGGCGCATTCACACTAGGTCCTTGTGACCGGGTTCACTTGACCAATGGTTTGGTTGATTGGAAGTTGGTGCTCATGACATAAATGAACCAGCGGCGCAGACAAACATGTGATGTGAAGTTTTGTAACTTGTGAAAAAGTTTTGTAACTTGAAAGATGGATGGCACAATTTCTTTCTGCACACACACAAACTAATTTTGCAGCTACAAAATTACTGCACATATGCAAAACATAACCACAAAAACAATGAATGAATGTATAAGACTAGGGGTACAAAATCTTTTTTGATCGATTTGATTCAATTTTATTATTCAATAATCACAGACTAATAAAGAATACATGACAGACAGGGAAAGGAAATGTGTTTTCCCTTTGTAGAAATAGTAACACATCTATCATTTTACTTTTCTAGTTACTGCAAAATGAAGAAAAGAACAGCCTAAGAAAGAATGTCTGTGGTATAATTTTCCTAAACTGACAAAAACCTTCTGCTGCTGTAGTGCTATAGTACACTGCTATGGTATTCTAATAGTGAGGAGCACATGGCGGTTACACACAGTACATTTCTAATGGCTCCCTAATGGGATTGGTCTGCACTGCAGAATAGACAGTGATGGAGGAGCTCTCCTCCTCCAGCTGCACAGGCGTGTGAGCTGTCTGGACTCTCACCTGCCCGTACTCCACTGTGTCCTCCCCCTGCTCTCGCTGCCCCCTCGCTCGCGCCTGGATGGATACTTCAACATAGTCCAGCTCCAGCTCCCCAGCCTCCACTACTAGAGACATGGACAAGGGAACATCATTAGGAGAGGTTGGGTATGGCCAAAAAGCAGGTTTTACACTATAAATGCTATGGAATACATTTTGATGGCCTACTAAACAGGGGTTATGCATACAATATAGTCTGTTTGGGAAAAAAAAGATTTTAGATTTTAGACTTTAATTAAAAATAAAACATTA
>JAGFZM010002149.1:0-46179 GCA_017657215.1 Limnothrissa miodon | reverse complement strand
AATGTTTAAATGATCTTACCTGCCTTGAAGGTGCTGCATTTATTTTTGCAGCTATGAAGAAATATTCCTAATGTTGCTGAAAAAAGAAGAAATCCTAATATACCTGTTATGGCTATGGCCAATTGGGGAAATAAAAACAATTAAATAATTAAAATATGAAAAAAAAATGAAATGTAAGATTTTTGTTAATATTTATATTTTATTTATATCTATCTCTCTGGACACATACGCACACACACACACACACAAGAAAACTTGAACTGTGACGGCCACAGAAATAACACTGTATCACAGTAAACATAAAACACTTACTTAAGACAATATCCCATATTTCCATATTTCTTGTATCCTCTGATTCTAGCCATGTGGTATTATATAAAGTGGTGTGAGATGAGTCTGAGATTGTAGGTGTTCTGGGGGTCATCTCTACTGTACACACAAGTCAAATTAATCACATCTGTTTTTCTTATCAAAGAAGTCCATATTTTACTATGAATATTGATCTCAAAAAGTATAATAATTTACCATTTATTATTAGCGCCACATTGTTACTTGACCCCAAGGTGCCATTTGTGTGATGGATCTGTATTTTATACATTCCCAAATCAGTCAACTCCACAGGGTTTATCCTCAAGGTCCCATTTGTAGAGAAATACATCAATCTTTGCCAAAGTGGGGAGCTGTACCAGTAAGTCTTGTTCTTACTACTAGAAAATCGAAAAATTACAGTATTGTTTCTTGACAAGCGCAGATCATACTCTTTAGTTTTCCTGGTCAAGTGTAGGTACACAGACTGTCCTGGAGTCCCATGACACGAAACACTCTGTTCAGCATCACAAATGAATTCCATTCCTGTCACACAAACGTAAAAAGTACTGCTAAATGCTTTGCTCTCCTCAATGTATCTAAATGTTTCATCAGTTCAGTCAACTGAATTAAAGGGGGAATCTAGTGATTCAGGAAGCGGCAAGCAGGGGCTGTCTGTATGGAAAGGAATTTCTGGGGCATATATACAACTAATCAGGAAGAGTGCAACCAACAGTACTCAGTGACTTCAAACAGCAGACTATTAACTCATTCAAACCAGATTCCTCTAAGGAATCTTTGTCCGGAATGTAGTGTGCTTTTATAAACAGATGGTTACACTAATGTTTATCGCATCCTATAAGCATTTCTGTCAGTGTGGGTCAAACTGGAAAGACGTACAATCTAAATCTACTCTTTTTTACTCAGACAAGTTTTCACCTCTAGCCCAAATAGCACATGGTAAGTCCCTGTTGTCTGTTTAACCACGATACCAAAAGACCTGAAGGCTCCTTTGAACCACAGCATTCTATTGTGATCTGACTGTGCTGTGGCCATCAACCAGTTGGTTTGCAATGTGTAATGTGTTGCTGTCATGATCATGGGCTACTTACCACAAGCTGTCCCCGCCACCACCAGAACAAGCAGCAGCAATGCTAGTCTTGGCATCTCTGAATAGGACTCCACAAGATGTCTGATCACACAGGGCATGGTAGAAGCTGGGCATGCCAGCAGAGAGACAAGTGCAGGTATGAGGAGAGATTTCTGCAGTACATGTAGCTCTGTGGCAGGGACTGTGAAGGCAACGCCTTGCTACTGTGTTTATGAGTTCATTGTGTTTATTTGTCCCGCACGTATCTGAGCGGTAGTCACACTGTTTGGTGGGCTGACTTTAACGAGTCACTGTGGTAAGATCCACTGGGGGTGCAACAGGAAAAAAAATGTGTCAGATTTCCATTCTGTTTGTCACATTTACAAAGTGCATGTCAGCAGATGTGGAGTTTAAACGTAGTCAATTTTCCTCTGCTCACTTTAGGGATCTCGCAGGCAATCGCATGCTCCAGCCATCAATAGAATCTGGCTTGATTGGAAAGGCTTGCTGTCAGTGTATGAGGTGAGCATAGAAACATGGGAGCTCACAGAGCCATTTTCACCTAGCTGAGGTTGAATGAAATGGCTTGGAATTGCATTAGGTTCAAATATATGATGAAAACAAAAGGTTAATATAAATGTAATGTATGAGCTCTAATACAGGGGTCTTCAACCTTTTTCAGCTCAAGGACCCCTTGGCTGTGAGAGCGACTGAGCACGGACCCCCACATCTGTGGGGTAAGATAGCTGCCAAAATATTCGTGTCCATATATTTGATACACGTGCGTATTTAGTTGTGCATAAAATAAACATTTGAGACTTCTCAAATGAGTTCAGTCATGCATAAAATAAAGTGTGTGTATGTTATCCACCAGAATACGGATGGAAAAAAATTAAAAACTCAAAAATTACAAGTACAAAATCAAAATTTCAATACGCCTCTCAATATTATGGATACCACTTTGCACACGTTACTCAACTGTCAAAATACGTCATCGCCCCATTCACAGGCATTACTTGTTGAGAAAAGAAACTTTTTGACAGCTATCTTACTCCATACACACCTGGCCCACCTCAAATCCTGCCGTCATTTGGACCGTCAGTCGAGTGCCTACATGCATGCACGCACACACACGAACGCACACATTCTAAACTCGTTTCTTTACATAGTTGCATCAATTCGCCCTATAACAGAGTGAATGTCACAAGGGTTAACTAGCTGGATATATTCAGCTAAATTCAGGCAAAGCTTAATTAGCTCAAACTGATAAAGACAGAAAGCCTCTTCCTCTTGTGTAAAATAACTTTGTCTTTCAGAAGGAAACACAAACACATGAGATTATCGTTATCGTTTTATTGTGATGGAACGTTGGATGAATGAATTCGCGCAGAACGCCTTGAAGCGCAAAGACCGCAGACTCTCATAAAAAAAAACAACAAAGCAAAACATCACACAGAACAAATACCCCGCAAAGTTCAGGGTCCATCAGTCCCGACACTGAACAGACAAATCAAACGTAATTTATCTCCCGGAATGAAAAGAACGAGTTTGCTGAATACGAAGCTATTTAACTAAAACGCACGGGGGGAAGTGTTCTTTAATCGCGATGATCCAACTCAAATTAAAAAAAAGATCACAAGGGTCACATTTTTTTTAGAGGCCTACTGGGACGAAGAATTAAAGATAACTGATCAGCTACCAGGTCCTAGTGAGAGCACTGAACCTGGTGAGTGGAACAGAGCTTCTCTATTCTAGGACGGACGGAATTTGCGAGGCAGTGTCACATCAGGCTCAGGCTGAATTGGTGACCTGTATTTGTACATTTATGAATGCTAATGTGTTTTCGCATAGGTTGGCAAAATGTTACACAGGGATCACATGATCACATGCATGATTCATGGGTAGCCTACAATGTGTTATTAAATAAAAACGAATATGAAGCAATTTTCTTTTGAACATTATGTTAACTATGACAAATTTTATTTTTTGGAAGAGAAAAAAAATGCCTCAGACGAAATATTTTCGCGGACCCCCTGCAGTACCTCCGCGGACCCCCTAGGGGTCGCGGACCCCCGGTTGAAGACCCCTGCTCTAATACATTAAACTTTATATTCAATTAATTTTAAAATGACAATAAATTTAACTTTAAAAAAAATTCACCTTATCTGAAATTGTATTTTTCTTTAAATAATATCATTTAAAGATTTAAAAATTGCATGGGCACAGCATGTAGCCTGATTTCTGTTTCAACCAACTGATACTGTTTGGTTGTGGCGTTACGCTCTGGAATGCATGATTTTAATCCAAAGCGTTTCAGCCCTCTGTTCACTGAGGGCAGAATTCTGCTTTAAGGCCTACCATTTCTGAAAGGTCTGTCTGATTAAAACTGAGACTGCTAACAGAGATGTGAAAAGCTGTGATAGGCCTATAGGTTCTTCATATTGACAGATTTACATGTAGATCACCACTTTTGCAACTCTTACACAGCTGCAGCTCACCTCAGACTAAAGTGTCAAGAGCATTAACCACTTGTGAAGAAACAGACCTGTGAAGAGCTGCCCTTATTTTTAGATGGCTGTGCAATGTGTTGCACAGAGATGCTGTAAAACTCAATGCATTTAACACAGATCTCACTAGCTCACAGATTCAACATTTAAAAAAAACAAGCTTGCACACTGCTCTAGCCAGTCACTGTAGACCAGCTGCTCTGACTAGACAAGTACAACTCCAGGTAGAAGGCGAAGGCTGGTCATTCCAGTTAACTAGGATGTTGATGGAAAGCGATAATGTACTGAATCAGACCATGATTAGTGCCAGCGTGGTGCGCCAGAGCAGACAGCCACTCACGCAGGGGACAAATGCTCAAACCCACCGCCACATCACCAACCTAGTGCAAAAATTTCAAAGACGTTTTCGTGCACCTCAACGCCAACACAGCATCGACACTTTGTTCATGCAATACTTACTGTTCATTTTACACTCACCATAGTAAAGATGGGTCTATCCAACTTTGACGATTCCATGCATCAGTGGTGGACACAATCATTGACTTCACATGTGGCATGTTGGGCTCTTAATCTATGTATTTGAATACAGTGTAAATGTAACAAAGTACTATGTACAGACATGCCATGAGCAGATGGCAAAGAAAGGGTATTGGTGTGTTTGTGTGTGAACGTGTGTGTGTCAGTTTGTCTGTGTCTGTGTCTTCAGGCTCATGCAGTCTTTGTCTAGTTTATTCTACAAGTCTGTTTTTTGTGTCTGCACGCCTGATTGTGTCTGTGTGTGTGTGTGCATGAGTGTATGTTGGTGTGTGCGTGCCTGCGTGTGTGTGTATATGGGTTTGTGTGTGTGAATGTGTGTCTCTCTTTGTGTGTGTGCATGCACCTAGTTTATGTGGGTGGGTGTGTGTGTGTGTGTGTGTGACTACCCAATTGTCTGTTGGCTGTGTGTGCGAACGTGTGTCTCTCTTTGTGTGTATGTGCAAGAGCAACTGGTTGTGCATGTGTGTGTACATACATGTATGTAGGTCTGTGTGTGTGTGTGTGTGCATATGTATTAGATTAGTGTGTGTGTGTGTGTGTGTGTGTGTACACAAGTCTGGTGGTATGTGGGTGTTTGTGTGTGTGTGTCTGCCTGTCTGTCTGTGTGTGTGTGTGTCTGTGTTCATGTGCACCTGGTTGTGTGTGTATGTGTGTGTGTACATGTATATTTCAGTATGTGTGTTTGTTTGTGTCATTGTGTGTATGTTTGTATGAATCTGCTTGTGTGTGTTTGCATTAGTGTATATTGGTGTGTGTGTGCATGTGTATATTTCAGTATGTGTTGGCATTTGTGTGGGTCATTGTGTGTATGTTTGTAAGAATCTGGTTGTGTGTGTTTGCATTAGTGTATGTTGGTGTGTGTGTGTGTGTGTGTCTGTGCATGTGCATTTTCACAATGAAATGCTGTTATGTAAGAAAAAATAAATACAAAACCCTTTTGGTCTGCCGTTCTCTCCTGCTCTCTTTCCTGAATAACAAGCTTAAAACTAAATTCATCTACTCTGTATCCACCGTCAGTTCAGTTCTGACCATCAGGCTTTGCACAACACTAATACACTAATAACTCCATTTGATCAAAAATGATCACTTAATATTTTTGTGTGGCAACTTGTGGCAACTGTTAAATCTTCATCTAGTCATATCACTAGTCACTGATATACATGCTGCAGAACAACCTGTGACTGAACTTTCCCTGCTCAGTGAGCAAAACAGAGAAAGTCAGATAACGTCTACTGGAATGAACACTTCCTGTGCCTAAGTTAACCCACACAAGACATTTTCTGCACCCTCCACAATAAGGGGCACCCATGGTTAATATGAGTCTAGAACAAAAAGTATACATTTTTAACTCACATATTGCTTATAAAATGGTAGGAAATAATCCCACCTGAAGGAGAAGGAAGTAAAACCAAGGTCAAATACCCTTTTCATTTGAAGTGCATTCAAGAGAATGCTCAAGAAATTGACAGGATTGCTACAATTAAATCAACGGAATTTACAGTTAAAGCAAAAACTTAGAAATTCCAGACTGAAACTATTTTACACCTGTCTGAATGATGTATATCCTGTCCCCAAAAGGCACTAAATACAGTCCAAGGTGGTAAAAGGGGGTAGAAAAAAGGACTATTATTGTAGACTTATGGAAAAAATCTATTGGGGTTCCCCCTTTTTATTTTTCCATGGTCTGATCAAATAAACCAAATGGGGACTGCTTTCATTTCAGTTGCAGCATACACCTCCAATGTGTAATCATCATTTATGTTCAATTAGGTTCTGTTTGATATTAATTATTCAGCATCTATTAAAGTATTTTCGATCATAATGATTAGCCTACTGGGCCTAATGAACATGCTGATCTCACTGTACCTTGCCTGCTCTGGAAGGGGCCAAAAACCTGAAAGCAGTTAAAGTTGCAGGAAGAGGCAGTGTTCAGTGGAATGCCTTCTATGGCCCCTGGAGGGCGCTTGAAACCTGTACTATGCAAAGCTTGTCAGACCAGACCTGAAGGGAAGACCTCATGAGAGTTACCTAAACCACATTCTGTGATGTCTTTAGATTTAGATTTTGGGCAATGAGGGAAAGCCCACATCCTTCCCTAGCATTGGCAAGGGTTAGTGTTGACCCCTGAGCTAGGTCACCCTCCCTATTTGGTTAGCTATTTCTTTGCTTACTGTATGGAGAAGATGAAGCCAGCTGTGCTTAGGGTGAGAACCCTAATCCGTGGAAACACATTACAGGTTAGTGTCTGATACACTACACACTACACACACTCTGTTTGACTCTGTTTCATACTGGCCTCATCATTATACTGGAATGGAGATGTAATGCATTACAATAAAATAAAAAATATATAATAAAAATAGACTTAACTGTTAAACTCTCATAGGTTGTACAACAAACAGAGTGTAAATATAGTGTCTCCATACTCCTACCAAATTTCTACCAAGCACAGTTGAACGATGGTGCTGTACATAAGTCACAATGCTTAAGTGAACTGTTTTTTTCTCTTTCTTTCACTCATGCTTCACGATGCGTTTAATTAAAGAATTGGTGATGAGAAAGACCTAATCCGTTAGGGTATTCTGTACATCTACACAGAACCTCTTCCCATCTCACTGCCACTCACTTGCTGTCTCTGGCCCTTGTTCTGACTGCTTCTCCCAAGTGAAATGTTAAGATGATAAGGCATAATAATGATATGGCAACTTCTGAGAGATTTTATGCCACTTGCGGGCAGCTGAGAGTCACTATCTAAATATAGAAGACCACTGAAATGTTCTGGTCTGGATGCCTGCTAAAGGTTGTTTGTAGCTGTTTGTCGTTTGATAACAATGAGGCATAACCCCCTTTGTTCAGTTAGTTAGTTCAGTTAGCTTTGACTTTAACCTTAAAGTTAGCTTCATTACTAGTCTTAGCAGGCTACACTAATAACTGTAGCCTAAGCCTACCAATTTATACCGGAGATGGCTATATTCGCCACCAACCTGATTAACATCATCTCTCAGGGTTCTCTCAGTCATGTAAGCTGCCACACCACAATACTCGTACTTGCTACATTGATTCGCTGTGTTTACCATGTAACGAGAACACGAGCTGGCAGACCCTTACAGCCTATGAAATTACAGCATAGATAATGCACAATGAAAGAAAAAACGTGCCAACTAAAATTACTGCGTTGAGTTCAGAAATAAATACGTGAAATATGTTTAACCCATCTAACTTTTGTTAATTTTTGGTAGGGACTATTTTGTCCTCCTCAAACATTGCTTGGTACTTGTCCCTATACTCCCTATGCAAACTTACGCCCTTGGACTGATATCATCGTGAGTGGAAGGATTGCTCCAAAGACCAAACATGGTAAGTAAGCAATTTATACACTGTTCATGGGAATTAGCTGTTTTATTGACATCCAATATCCACCCTATGTGGCCTGGGAAAGCCAGGTTAAAGGGATAGTTCGGTTTTTAACACATTAAGCCCCTTTCACAGGTTGTCTAAAATGCAATAAAGTGGTTGACTTTTTTAAAACCAGTGTTTTAAGGATAGAAACAACACATGCCCATTGCTAGCCATTTTAAAGGCAGGCAGAGGCGATTCTATATTTCCCAAATAGCCGAGACAGGAGCAATCATCGAGATTTTGGTTTCAACCACTTTATTTCATTTTAGACAACCTGTGAGAGGGGCTCAATGTGTTAAAAACCGAACTATCCCTTTAAGCAGGTGATTTGATTTTGCTTTGCAGGTCTATGCTGCCACCAACAGGCCTATCTATGTGCACTCTGTTTGATTTGGCTGAGATAGGGACCCAATTAGAAATAGGCTTTTATCCCTGACACGATGGAAGCAAAATTTAAAGAAAATGCCAGCTTGATGCTCCCAGCAAAGCTCCTGGTAGATTTGTGACTTACTAATGTCACAGATTTAATATTCTGAGTTGTTTCGCCTCACGGGCACACTGTAAAAAAACCCAAAAAGCTATGACAAGTTAAAAATTCAAGGCAACCTGATGCACAGAATCACAGTTTACACAACACAAAAACTAACATTCCTAGGGTTTTAGTTTTTGTGTTGAGTAAACTCAAAAATCATTGCATCAAGTTGCCTTGAATTTGTAAGTTGTCATAGCTTTTCGTTTTTTTTACAGTGGATCTGTCCATCCTCAACATATACAGTATACTGCCACAATATTGCTCATTTAAATAAAAAAACCCTGTTAAGTCCCTCCAACATCCTTATTTGCTTTATCCCCTCCATACCTCTGTCATGTCATTCATAATGTTCAGGTTGTTCTGTTATTCAGTTCAGTTTTCTTTCCATTTCTTTCCTCGCAGACTCGTTTGCCTTTTTCAGAATCTCTTCGAGCTCTTTCTGCACACACCTGAACTCAGTTGTCACATTCTTTAAACGCATTTGTGTTCTTGTTAAGGGGATTCTTTACTTCACTTGATACCCAGGTTTTGTATGGGAAGTCCTTGTGGGCACAGCATCCATGCCGGTTGTCTGTTGAACATATAATATAATGCATTTAATGCAGCACACTCCAGTCAGTAGATTTACAACAGTCTCTCAGGACCTCCTAAGCCTCAGGAGTTTTTTTCCTGAAGGTGTGCATATTTATTTTTTGCCTTTGCACTTGGGGCTTGTACTTCAGGTGAAGGTGAATGAGATTTTAGTCCAGGGTCGGAGTGGCGCTACTTTTCAGCCCGGGAATTTCAGACCCAAGACCGGCCCACATTTTCCATGGTAGTGGAAATTGGATAAATGAAGCAAACAGTTCAGCTCTTACTATCCTGTTAATTAATAGGCCTACTATGGTTCAACAGATAATGTAAAAGTTAAACAATAGTAGGCCAGATTTGTTGGAATGAAACCTCAAGGAGGCCGTCAGACTCATGGGTGTGATGATTTACTACTTTACTACACCCACTTCTGAGCAAACAATGCATATTGGTTTATCATGTAGCCTAGACCTACTGTCATACTGCTCTTTCTTACACTGAATACTTTAAATCCTGTTGTTTACTCTGTTATCCTCTCTACCTGTTCCTGTAGTCATGGCCTCCTCATTGCAAATTTCAGGCTCATAATTTTCAGCAGGAGACTGGCTTATCTGCTGCTCAGAAGCTACAAAGAAAAAAAAGACACTTTACTGCACACAGATCAAGTTTGAGGTTTTTTTTTTACCAATATATGCATATATTGGGTGATATAAAAAGGCTAATATTTTAACTCAAATTAATATTTTGCTTGCGAATAGGTTGACAAAGCTTCAACGATATTAAAGGTCTCCTTCCAAAATAAACCGTTTAATACTTGATTTTTTTACATTACCATAGGTCACCCCAAGTTGCACTTGCATGCTCAACTTCAAAATGCTCTCCTACCCCTGTAGTCTGTATTCGCCTGTGATAGAAAACAGCCGGGAAAAACGAGCGAATCGGAAAAGCCGTGCAAGCCTACGTCACTTTGAATATTAGCTATGCAGTTAGCCCGCCATTATTATAGACATTATTTTAGACAATAGACCACCACAAAATTAATGAAAATACGATGGAATGAGACCTTTAACCAACGCTACAACGTTAACCGAATTATGTTGCTAATCATTAAGCCTATGTCTCTCTTTACTAGTTGCAACTTGTGATTGCCCTCTTGAAAATAAATCTGTAAGATAAAAATCTCTAAGCTTAGCACATTTGGCAGCATCCTCAATGCCTTTCTTTTCTTCAACCTGGCTTTATCAGCCCCTCCTGGCCTCTTCCTCCCATCCATCCTCCCTGAGGCGTGTCATTTGCAACCGGCCCAGCTATCGCTACGATAGCCTATTTGAGAAAACTTTAGAAAAGACTGGCTATGGACCCAACCAACTCTATTTCGGAGGGGAGAACTCCCTCGCATGGTACAACCCATGCAGAGGCTGCGGTGTCAGAATGTGGAAAGTGTGTAGCCTACTTTAAGAGAAGATGGACTAATGTGACAAATAGAGTCTATGGACAAAATGTCAAAAAATAAAATTCTTGACCGGCCCAAAAGTGAAACTCTCCCGATTACCCACCCCGGGCCTGTTATAGTCTGATTTCCCCAGCAGTGGGAGGGGTAGCTATGCGTCTGTCTCATTAGCATACATACTCCATCAGATCTAACACGGGCTGTAATACTCAAAACCAGAGTGGTACTAAATCTGAACTTATCAAACATGTCAAACAACGGTCAACCAATCGGCAACAAGATGAAGTGGAAGTTAATGTGCATCTTCTACCATTGGTACAATTGGTTGGCCGTGATTTTGTGTGTTTAGGTTTGTGTAGTGTTCGTTTGAGGATTACAGCCCCTGTGTTGTCTTTCATAGTATTTGCATTCTATTCTTATTTTTAGTAATGTTGATCTGGTCATGTTGTTTTGTTGATCTGCTTCTTATCATCCTGTGTACGCTGTAGTATATGTTGTGTGTGTGATTCTATCTATCTATCTATCTATCTATCTATCTATCTATCTATCTATCTTTCAAGACTGTTTTCTTTTTTCACAATGTATTCAGGGGGCAAAAAGCAAGCTGATCAAAGAGAGAGGCCTACAATTTGACACAAAAATGAAATCACACAAAAATCATGCAGCATCTCATAAAGCACCTTTAAGCACACTCTCTATTTAGGTCCTATTTCACTGGATGATTCCTTGTTCTTCACCACCTAGTCACAGGGGTGCCCCAAGGCCCAGTGCTAGGGCCTCTTCTCTTTGCTGTGTACATACACTTTGCTGTGTAAAACACTGTAAACATCCATATTATGGTAAGTAGAGTACGCTGATTTGCAAAATCAACATAAATAACTGAATATTTATTTTTGTGAAAACAAATAGCTAATTACTAGATATAAGTAAACAAGATGAGTGCATTGAGTCATGGGTTAATTGAGCATCCATACTGAGTATCTCAGTTTAGTTTTCAATGGTAAAGTTAAAGTGTCACAGATAATGAAAAAAAAAATACTCTAAACTCAAATTACAGTATAAAACATTTTTTTTTTTTACTTTGGCCGTGTTATAGGCCTGCTAATATCAATTGATGAAACCTCCATCTATCAAAGCAAAAAGTCTAGTTTTTTTTTTCATAAAAATGCCCAACAACAACATCATTTCAGTGTTTTTGTAGGTGAGAGGAGATCCATCCAGGTGGGATTGTGTAAATGATTTGGACATGAAAACTGTACCATATCACTGTGATGTCTACTCATCAACAGGCTCAGCTTGGCTACATAATGAAGCACTCAACACTTTCCACTTCAGAAAGCACTTCGACTGTAATGCACAGGTGT
The DNA here is from genome assembly GCA_017657215.1 of Limnothrissa miodon. Classification (NCBI taxonomy): domain Eukaryota; kingdom Metazoa; phylum Chordata; class Actinopteri; order Clupeiformes; family Clupeidae; genus Limnothrissa; species Limnothrissa miodon. The sequence goes on along the minus strand of JAGFZM010002149.1, from coordinate 34,424 downwards.
AAATAGCATTGTTTGCAACAGACACTTGGGTGCCCGCCTGTGCTGCATGCTGGGTGTAAATAGACACATTTACTATGCCCATAGCATTACTATGCAACAGGGTTGGACAAAAATTCAGTATTTAATGAATGTAATAGCCAATGAAATTACTGAATTGTAATTTGAGGAAGTGGAATTGCAATTCAAATTTGATGAAGCTTCAGAGTAGCATACTGTAAGATACCACATGAATTTGAAGAGTTTAGACTGACTTGGCCTGGACTGGATTGCATCTCAACTCTTTATTTAATACAAATACTATTATATCTGCACTTTATGTACAAAATACTTTATATGTGAAAATGAATTTCTGTGAATTGCAAATAATTAATTATTGCACTTCTTGTAATTCAAATTAAATTCAACAGGTTCCAATTAATAATTTATTGAACTGAATTACATTATGAAATTCTGACTACAATCCTGCTAAGTGAACAGCATTATAGACACAACATATTTTTTTGGAAAGCAGAGCCTCTACTGTGATGCATTGAACACTCAGCGCACCAGTAAAACATCATCTGAGGAGCTATTGTGGGGAGCATCACATCTTATGGCTGCATTGATGTCTCAGGTACAACTTCAGGTACAAAAACAAATCCCTATGTATATATATATATATATAAATATATATATATTTTTTAACCTTATAGTCAACTTTAATAGGCATTGTGGACGGATTTTTTTATTCCCTGGTCAGGTATGAGATATTGAACTACTTTGATTACCTAACGGTGTAAACATTCTGTATTTGAGTAGCTTTTATAAAAATATTTATAAAAAGTAACCCTATGAGCAATAACGAATACACCAGTAGCCTAATCTTAGATCGTAGACATAGCACATTTACTTAATAGGCTAAACAAATCCAAAAATAATCCAAATCCAAAAATAGTTTGTCATATTAGCCTGTCAGTAAAAAAAAACCTAAAAGTTTTATGGGGATATAAAGGTAAAAAAATAAATAAATAAAAAGTACTAAAGGCTCACCAACAAAAACCGGGCAGCCTATTTTACCAAAATTAATACTAAATGGTGGCCTCACTTTGATGTTATGTATTTTGATGACTCTCATTCTTTTTTTAAGAATGCTGTATAAAACCTTTTTTTTTATGCTAACAGTTTTTAAGACTATTGATCAGCCGGACCTGCACCGTTAGGCCACAAGGCTATAAAAATAGGTTCCAATACATATTTCTCCAGATAGCCAAGGCGAGTTGGGCGCACTGATAGAAGCTTGGCTCACACAGAGACCCTCCTCCCACTGCCTCCTTTCAGACCAAAACCTCTGGACTTTGGAAACAACCAAAATATTCCTTCAGCATTGATGCCATTCTGTCCAGATACCATCGGACAATTCCGTGCGTTTACCCCGAATTAGCCATGCTGTCCTCATCATACGCCCGCATGTCCTCCAAGGTTCTTTATCAGCAACATCCCCACCAGCTACATCTCAGCCCATTCCTTCACTGGCTACATCACCTCAGCTATGACGGAGACATACATAACGGTAAGACATTTACATTCCCAATATCAACAATATGATGATTTATATAAGGCTACACATAACATGTTAACTAATTTCATTTTTTTTGCACTAGGTAATACGTGTAGTCCAAATCGCTTGATAGTTGATGGTTTCGTGCAAAAAAACATGTAGACGGTTCCGCAGTCTTCACCACTGAGCAACTTAAGAAACTGGCGGATGTGTTTCGCAAGCAACGCTATATGACCGGGACTGAGAAGGTTTCACTCGCTTCAGCCGTATTACGCCTGTCTGAAACGCAGGTCAAGTTTGGTTCCAGAACCGCAGAATGAAGTGGAGGAAGAGTAGCCTAAAGCCCTAGCCCAAAATTCTCTGTGTTCTGTGGAAGAGGAAAATATCTCGGAGGATAGTGACAACTCCCCGTGAACTTATTTACATCAAATATCTTTATATCTATTATATCTATATCTATTTTACTCAATGTAACCAATAAATGTTGCCCTGTGGTATTTCTTGTCAGATAAGATGCTCGAAGTGTGGCACTGTGAGTATGAAATAAAGTGTTCTCACTGTAAAAACTGACGCCAGCGTGTTACGAAAAATGAAAGTTTATGTAGCCTCCTTGAAACTCCTTCATCTTGATGCACAGCATTTAGTAAGAAAGACTTATCATTTCCATATATTTTTTTATTGCTTTAACAATATTATTATTTTTATTAGGCTATTATTATTAGAAGTAGTAGCAGTAGTAACAGTAACAACAACAGCAACAACAACAACAACAACAACAACAACAACAATAATAATAATAATAATAATAACAACAATGTTGGTCATCATTGTGTGCCTTTGTAATGTAGCAATCCAGATTTACCCATTAAGGATTAATTACCTTGCTTTTTTCAGATGAGCATAGGCTACATTTATTCACAATAACATATTTTCACCTGAAATGCTGTAGAATAACTTAGCATCTATGCTAATCTATAATAATAATAATAATAATAATAATAATAATAATAATTATTATTATTATTATTATTATTTTTATTATTATTAGGACTATTTTTCTTATTGGTTTTGTTTTTGTTGTTGTTGTTGTTAATAGGCCTACTAACACTACTACGACTTATACTACTATTTTCATTTTAGAATTGTGGCCATTAATTCTCTTCAGGTATTATAGATAGGCCCAGAACTGCAATTAAATACCGTCTGACAATGGTTAACTTGGATCACTAGATGGCATTAAAGAGTGGATGCAATCGGCACCATTGGGACAGGGTCAGTGGTTAAATCACACAAGATTCATGATAAACTGCAAAAGAATCTGCCACATTTGATTAATCCTTTAATAGGTGGTGCATAGTAATTACAATTTATTAAAGAGGAAAGGTCACACCAGTCCATGGCCGTGATAGATAGCTGTCTGTTTCAAATAAGACTGACTACATTCTTGAGTAATCCTATCTGTTGGCTATAAAATCCTCTGAGTGAACAAATTCTTGTGAGGAATTCCATCCATGATATTTGATCAGATTGGTGTGGCCAAGACTTTGCCCATGTTTTGTATCTGCTGAGTGAGGCCTATAGTTTATCAAAATTTAAATCACAAACAAGACATTGCATAATTGCTTAAAATTCCTCACATAGTGTCCTTTACTTAGATTAGGTAGATTTGAGGGTTTTCTGAAAAAAAAAAGGAAATATCAGTCTCTCTTTTCTTTAATCTTCCAAACAGGCTTCATTAGAACAAGTGAAATAGCCAACTCTTATTTCACACCCATTCAAAGAGAGGTTTCACATCATCAGTTAGCTGCTTCCAGGCAGGGGAACAATAATCACGTTTTAACTCGACTTCACACCCCGAGCATTGACAAAAACTCCAACTGTTAATGCCTGCTTTGAATGCTGTGCAATCTGTAATCACTGGCCAGAGGCAAAATTAATGGACACTAATGGCCATTTGGATCTGAAGTGGCAAATGAGAGGGGAGGGGGGCCAAATTTGCCCAGAGTGAAAGCTATTAATTATATGCAAAGGAAGCAAGTGGGCGGGCACTGGACGATGGGGCAGAGACGTAAGGGGGTGGGGGGTGGAAGGAGGGGCGGCAGTAGGGGGGGTGGTTCGGGGTAGCTTTGAGGCTGAAGGGCCCATAGCCTGCAAGTTTCACACAGACTTCCGCAGTGCACCTTGTGAAAGAGGCAGGCAGGGGGGCTTTTTGGCTGGGTCCAGCCAGCCTGGGATTGTTTCATCTGAAAAGGGCGACATCTGTCCGGGGGTTGGGGGAGATTCTGTCCGAGCCTATTAGGTCTGCCGCTCACTCAACAACTTCCAAGATTTCTCTCTCCCTCCCTCTCTCTCTCTCTCTCTCTCTCTCTCTATTAAATGAACAAAAGGAAAGGAGGAAGAGCAGAGTTGGGGAGCATTAAGTGGAAAGTACAAGATATGGGTAGTGCAGTCTACAATCACAATATAGGTTTATAATCATTTATGCTATAGAGCATACCTTGGACAACCTTGGACAAACGAACGATGGAAAAGAGCAGGTTTTAAGATTTAAGGTTGGAGGCAGATTTGTTCACAACTTTGTCACAGTTTTTAATTTTGGCCCACTGTGAATTTGAGTTTTACAGCCCTGCTACAGAGAGACAAAACATACTCCATTTCAATCTACTGCTTACTCAGGTAAAAAGTAAAACTGCATATCTCAGTCCCTAAACAATCCAGCTTACAACAATCCAGCAGCCCAGCCAGAACTCAGCCAGAACCCAGCCAGTTCCCCTAACATAATCATATACATTACACTCTCTCACAGCCTCCTGTGCTTTCTCAGCCACACAAGTTCATGCAGTGCAAAGGTCAAGTGGCATCAGTGTGTTCCCACATAATCAATGTCATGTGTTTTTAAAGGGGGCACTTATTTGAAAGCCGTGACAATTTGTTAGAAATGGCAACAGGCTACAGACAGGGTAATTTCCCCCAGCACTGTTCAAGTCAAATTAATCACATCTGTGGTGTGAATACTGCATGTTTGTGTGCATAATCTGTATAGTATTTATAAATCAATTTATTAAACAGGTGTTCTCACTGACACTGTAGCCAAGGTTTTTTCTTTCCTGCAGTACATGTGTACAATTTTCAAGTTTGCGAAACCAGATTTGCCATTGTGATTTAAAAAGCAAGGACACCTAATTAAATCTGTGCATAATGATTTGGTATGTTGGTTTCTAGCATATGAAATTCACAAATAGCTATACATTCCATAAAACAACATTTATTACTAGATAGACCAATGTATAGATATATAGCCTATATATAAAATGTGCTGTGATAGTTGTTACTTTAAAAAAAAGCAGCGCATACATGGCTCAGAAATGGCTATATCAATTACCGTGAGAATATTGCATTAGCATAATTATTTGCTATTAAATTAGCCTATAGAGACTTATGGCCATTAGAAGGTCTATCACAGTATGACGAGTTCAGTAAAAATGTGGACAATGGCATGCATTAAATTGTGAAATAGGTGTATTGGCGTATGGCAGGTTTCTGTCCGGCGGCGTGCAGCGCTGTTTAACATCCAACAAAATGGCTGTAATTTGCGCCTCATCGCTTCTTCTGCGCATGCTCTCCACACCTCTGTCACAGACTCGATGGCAGGTATTGAGGTTGGCGAATGACAAGTCCTTTCTCAATAGACTGTCTGATCTTCGGTCAAAACAGTGTTTAGAGATGTTCCCTAAAGGAAGAGGACTAAAGTAACGCTGTCACAAACCATTTGACATCGAGAGAAACAAACATAGTCTACCTGTGCGTTCTACTGCGTATCGGCGTTATACTCGGCTGATATTTTGAAATAATTTATTCATGAGCGAATAGTTCCTAAGAGACGGACACTTGGATTCGGCGCGGAGAATCTGTAAACTACATCTAGACTTTTTGGAACTATCAAAACGCTCACTTTTAGCTGACGAGCGTTATGGATTCTACCGGATCATACAAATTACGCTAATTTGTCTTTGGATGATTGTTCTCTGCATGACTGTTGGTGAATTGCCGAGCACGATCTTACAATCCTATTGTTGCTCTCACTTTTGACAGCGGTATTTTGTCATAAGATATTTGATTTTTATGAAACTTTACAGTGATGTTTCAACATAACAAAAAGTGCTTTACCATTGAATCTCTGGTCGGCAAAGATGCCAATTCCTCGACATCTGGGGACGAACCCATTAGACCCACAGCGCTGAGACTGACGGAGTCCGTTCATCCTGCGCCCTTCGGAACTTGCTTCCAGAACTCCGGCAAGACCGTGTACAGTGGCCCGGAAATGCTGTTCCCAGACCCGGGCTCACTTGCTCCCAACCCCGCTCTTTCTCTCCATCCTCTGCAAATCCCCTCGCAGCATTTCTTCAACCCTCATCAGCGAGACACATTCAACTTCTATCCGTGGGTACTACGAAACCGATATCTTGGACACAGGTTCCAAGGTTAGTCGACAACGTCCTGATTTTATTTATTACACGTTTTGTCAAGATGGAACGTAGCCTATAAGCAGGATCACAGTGGTGAATGAAAGCTGTTTAGTTCCATGTGCACGAATTGTCAGTCTGGGGAATACATATAGCCTGATGTTCTGCACAACTGCAAACAGGGCCCATAAAAAGGATGGTAACAGTCCATAATGTAAAAAAAAAAAAACAACAAAAACTATAGGCTAGTATCCATGTGTTAGATTCCATTTTTAAATGTAGCAATTGCCATGTTGCCATTTTTATAGACATATAATTCACACTTTAGGCAAAACATCACAGACATCGCTGTGTAGACTTGGTCAAGTAATGGAACACTCATAGTCCGACAGGATTTATTTGGGCAATTTAGAAATCAACAATTTATTGTCTCGGTATGGTAAGTGCAGCAAAACCGAAGAGCTGGACTTTGGTTAACAAAATTATCCAACGTTTTGGGCCTATAGTCTATCAAACCACATTCTGCGTCGGATGATGTGTGCAGCAGGTAGTTTTAAATAGGCTACATTTAGAAAACTAGTGAATAATTGTTTATCAGTAAATTAACTTAGCTTTAAATTGTTTTTTCATACATAGGCTATTTAAATATGATCGTTTTGTCATAACATTAATTGCATATGCTTTAACACATCTCTAACGAAAAATTGAAGATTAATTATTCCTGTGACAGACTACATTTCTATTACATTTTTGCTTTGACAGATCATCCACTTTTATACAGATCACGTGATAAATGTGTATTTAAGGAATACAATTTATTTAGCAAAACATATTTAAATGGAAGGCTAGTTAAGGAACGTAAGCGCATAAAAATGCCAACAGGGTCTTATATCGGAAGCCGGCGTGTAGTTATAGCCTATATTATAGCTTGTTGGTGGCCGTTAGTCAGTAGGCTAAAATTGATTAATTTATTAAAACATTCAAAGGTTATTCTGTAGAAGGAATGACGGATTTTTTTATTGGTAGGCTAATCAAGGTTGAATTTTATATGGTCCCTTAGAAAATATAAATTATTTTATAGACAAGAATCAGGCGTCCTCTTCTGAGGTCTGGTCAAAAAAGCCACTTTCGTTGTCAACTAAAATAGAGATGTAATGATGGCTTTGACTAAACCATTATATTCTAATATTGTAGATATACGGGTTTCACAGCAGGAAAAAAGACGAATTAATAGGTAGGCCTAATTTATTTTCGATATGACATTTTGGACCAGATTTGCTTTTATAAATTTGTCTTTGTTGGGTAACATAGTAAAATAGGCCCTTTGTATTTATTTGCCTTATTAAATAAACAATATTTTGCAAATTAAGTTAATCAGGCTCCATTTAAATGTCAGATTAGCGAATAAGCATAAATTACCAGATGGGCATTTGCAGGGCTATTGATTATTGACCAATAAATTAAACACAAAACAATGAAATAAATAATAATTGATTAGCCAGTCAAAGACACCAGAGGCTCTTTTCCAGCAACTTCCCATTGGTAATTGCATTTTACTGTTAGGCCAAAACATCCTGAGAAGTAACTAATACTGAGTGGCCCCATTAACAAGGCAATTTGTTAAAGCAGGCAGATCAGTGACGTTAAGCTGGCCAGGGCAACCAGTCTTGTCGTGTCAGAGGAAATCGGCCCCTATGAGACTCGAGTCGCGTCAGGTGTGTACACAGAGCAAGCTTTAGTCCACTCGCTTTCTTACTCACACACAGACACACACACACACCCTGGGGCTGTCCCACAGGTAATTGGGGAAGTCAGAGGTTGTTGTGATTACTGCTCAGATCCGGGGCTGAGATAGATCCCCTTTTGTCTGAGCCCAGGGCTCATCCCCTGCGTGCAGGTGTCCAGTCCCCCCTTCAACACTGCACTGGTCAGACAAAGCTAAACATGGCTGGGACCAAGGCTGGCTTACCTGTTACCTGAGTGTTTCATTTTGCTCCTCTCCTTCCGATCTCACTCTCACCTCTTTTGTGTGGCTCACTGGTGTCAGTGTCAGAGCTCTTTACTGGCTGAAGGTGTTAATAGGCCTTTAGGGCCTCACTTCCTGGCCTGATCAAATCAGTTGGGCTGTGGGCTCTGCCATGCAGCGCAACGTAAACACTAGGTCAGATTTGTAGGTTTGTGTATCAAGCGAATGCGGAGACACATTCTGCGACACATGCGCCATGTTGTGACTGGAGCAGTGGACACACAAGGATGTCTGACCTCTTCTGACCCAGCGGTTGTGTTTGTGTCACAGTCACTTGGTCATTTGTATATGTTTATAGAGAATTGCACATTATGTGAACGCATGTGAAAATTGTGTCGGTGGCTAGAACTTTGAGACGCTGCCGTGACAGACAGAATTAGGTCTACAAAATGTTCGAGACCATAGAGTGAGAGAATGAGTCGTGGTACCAAAGCAATGGATGGTGTTGGTTCTAAAGGGGTGAACAATTCAGGGCCTTCATTTCCCTGTTGAACCCCCCCCCCCCCCACCCAGAAAAAAAAGATAATGAGGCTAGTTGCTGACAAGACCAAGCTTGTATGTGCCAGGGGAGTGGTTGCGGCCCTGAACTACATGCCATCTGGTTCCCTTTCAGTTAAGTTTGGGGGGCGCTCTCTTTTTCTTCCTCCCTCTCTCTCTCTCTCTCTCTCTCTCTCTCTCTCTCTCTCTCTCTCTCTCTCTCTCTCTCTCTCGCTATCTATCTATCTGCACCCCCCCTCGTCTCATTGAGTGGGTTGGCCAAGGTCTGTTCTGTTTGAAACGATCTTTCCCGGTGGGGGTAGAGGGGGGTCCTCTGTTCCTGGGGAACAGCCTGAGCGTGTCCCTGGTGGAGCTTTGCTAGGGGGCTTGTGCTCTTACCCCTCTCTCAGGGACCAGAGGAGACGGTAGGAGCCGCCACACACTGTTAGATACACACTTCGTCTTGGCATGGCCTGCAAGCGTGGATGTGTGTGTGTGTGTGTGTGTGGTGAATTGACTGGTGTGATGAACGTGGTGAATGCCATTTTTCTATCTAATTGCCTGAGACGTGACTAGGGAGTGAGATTAGAGGGTGAGTTTGTCATCGGCGGGATTAGGTGATGTGTTTTGCTGGGGAGCTCCTGCTTGTGACGGATGGCCTAATGTCACCTGCTCACCCGCTGGGGTCTTCTTGGCCTGTTGGTGCTCACTGCTCCTTGAGGAACGTTTAAGGATTACTTTTCAACACCCACAGAGCTGAACTAGCTCATTATTGACATTCTTACTCCCCCCCCCACACACACACACACCTACACACACACACACACACACACACACACCACACACACACTTACCCTCTCCTGTTTTCAGGAACACTCGACACATTTTTTTTTAAGATGAGATGTCTCTATTGTTTTTGTTTTCCTTTTTTTCTCTTTAGCCTCTGAAGTTCAAAGGAGTTTCAGCACACCAGCTGAAAATGCTTGTCAATGACAGCCCCGTGACAGAAAATATGCACTCTTTCCACAGTACATGCCTTAATAGAAGGGAGCGCTAAACTTTTAGAGGCTCTTAGAACACATTATGAAAATGTTTTTCCTGCCTTTAACAGAAGTAGACAGCTTTAACAAGTTGTATGTTTACTAGCAGAAGTGTATTTTTACTGTTGATCGTAAGATCAAGTAAGAAATGGATGTCCACATTTTTTTTACTTCTCTCTCATTCTCCTGAAGAATTCCCAGACCATCACACATTTCAGGTTAGAGAACATATATTACTGATTAAACAGCTCATTTAAGAAACTAAATAATTGATCTGAACAAGCTTTTTGCTGGAAGTCCTATTGAAAGGACTTAGTTCAGACCTATTGTCTGAAGATGAAAGGCTGGTTTTCATGACCTGAAAGAAACGTTAAGTCCACAAGGCTTACAACTAATCCCCCTTTCATGCAGGCACTGATGCCATTAATAACCTTTGTGTCCTCAATCGGTACATCTTTATATTTTGTTAGGGCTTCCAAAAGGGTTGAGGTGCTCAAGGGACCTTTGTGCAAAAAAATCCGTTTTAATTAGCAAATTCAATTAAGTTTGTCCCAGAGCACTTGAAGAGTGGCAGTTTGATGCAGACCAGAAAGCTCTGTGTAACTGTTAGGCCTAAGTGCAGAACACAATTTTTTTCCTCTTGCAGTGTGTTATTTTCTCTCTTGTATCCATTCGGTCTGAAACAACACAAGGCCATTAGGATAATTGGTGATAAGTGAGCACCTTGATAATCTGTATATAGCTTTTGATTCCAGGCCCTTATCAAAATAGACCTCTGAGTTTCTGTTGTTATTCCGTGCTCCCCCATGCAATCACATCCTTGTCAAGGAAATGATCTGTGCACAAACTAGTCAATAGTCAAATAAAGTGGAAATATATTTGTGCATCAAGAAGATGTCAAGTGCAGGTCTAGAATGTTTGCATAGTTTTGACGTAGATGTCGGTTGTGGCGCACCTGAGGTGAGTGTTGACATTTGGGTTTTAGACATTGGTCGTTGCGCCTTTGCGTGCCACCTGTCCTAGATGCGCTCCCCTTTGCTTATTCGTGATGGGAGCCGTTTTGAAGGTTTTTATTCTTTTCAAAAATATGCACACCAAACTCAAATGGCGGTTAGGGAGGAAAAGCAAAGGCAATTTGTTTATGTAAAATATTTTTGTTTTCTCAAAAATTATTTTAATAAATGAATAATGGCCCTTGGGAGCCATATGGCTTCTGCGGTGAGACACAAAGTCACGCACCCCAAGTTAACCGAAAATTAACGACATTTCACTGGTGCCTTGAATGCAATTGGACAAAATGCATGGGCATTACATTTGCTTAACTGCCATATCGTTATTATATCCATTAGGCAATTAATCCATCACAGATGATTTTGCATCCGTCAGACTAAGATATTTACCTAGGACTTCTCACTGAATTGATACAACCTAAAGGCCATGCATTTGTATACAAATGAGCTTAATACCAGTGTTCAACAGGTTAAGAAAAGATTTTGCTTTCAGACCGAGAGTTTATTTCTGTAGAACTTGCATTTATAATCTTGATTGGGGAAAACCTTTAAAAAAACGAAACATTACAAGAGGATATTTCATAAATAAAATTTGTATAATTGAAATTAACTTAATTCTAGATTGCTATTTAAGTGTGAAATCAGATGTTTCTAGAACATGTTATATTTATTTGTAATATTATTTAATAATCTTTAAATAAATGCAACAGATATTTAGGTTTTTATTTGATCTATTTTGCTTAATATGTAGGTTATTTTTTAGTTACCTTTACCCTGACACAAATACAAATACTGTGTGTATTAATAAAATGAATGTTCAAATGATTTAATTTAAAAAGTATATAATAACGTTTTTTTTGCGGGCAAGAGCACGTTGATATACGAGCATAAATCAGTGGCTGCTATCAATAATAAACTTGCAGGCTGACTGCATGGGACTGCAGAATAAAACAATTTTAGATTTGCAAATGATTTACAAAGCACGTAAATAACAAGTAAACTGTACAGCATCTATTTGTATTTTATTAAAATAATAGTGGTACATATGTGCCAATGTCTTTGTATTTAAATGGAATATATGCTGAACTACATGTATCCGTTCTTGAACATGACATCTGTCTTAATCATGTGATCATTTAATTAAGCCCTTCCCTCCATCCTTTGACTCCTAGGTGAGGACAGCAGTCCAGAGAATCTGCTCCTGCACGGGCCGTTCTCGCGCAAGCCCAAGCGCATCCGCACCGCCTTCTCCCCGTCACAGCTGCTGCGGCTGGAGCGAGCCTTCGAGAAGAACCACTACGTGGTGGGCGCAGAACGCAAGCAGCTCGCCAATTGCCTCTGTCTGACTGAAACACAGGTGAGGTGGAACACACACACGCACACATACACACACACGCACACACACATCAGATCTTTCCCTATAAATGTGGGCCATGGTAGAGCAAACACCTGTACACACTCACACACACACACACAGACACATCCAATACTAGGAGAGAGAGAGAGAGAGAGAGAGAGAGAGAGAGAGAGAGAGAAAGAGTGACTAGAGAAAAAAGAGGTGCATTCCTGTGCCCTGAGACGGGCCCTGCAGCATGTCCATGGGCTCTTGAGTCATCAATCTGCCGCGCCTGGGAATCAAACACCCACCCTGCCGGAAGAGCTGCGCTGTTGCTCTGTGGCTTCGGGATACGTGGGACTAACGACAAAGGAATGCGGCGTGCACAAGCTCTCAATGGGCTGTCATACACGTGAACATGCACCTACACACCTTCCTATAGTTATCATTCATAGAAGTGACAGAGTCACTCATAAGCACTGAGGTGTTGAAATGAATGCATGTGTCACTACTTAATATACTGTTCACACACATCATAAATATACTGCACCGACCATTTCACAACAGTGGATGACTGTGTCACTGATAAAACCTGTCAGCATTGAAACATATAAACTCTGTTGAGAGAATGTGATTATTATCGTCATCGCTGTTCCCGCAAGGTTTTAACATGTTTTAACATTCCATTTGTTATCTTAACATAGTGGACGTCTGAGAAGAAAATAGTCCGTTCAAGCATTGTTTTTTTTTCAAGCATTGTTTGTGAAACTGTAAATCTACATTTATCTGTTGCTAAATTGAATGGTTAAAACACTATTATAAAAGGCTCATAACTTGCTTCATATGGGTCGGATATGGTGTAATTGTTCCCTCAGTGCAAAATTATCTTAGATCTTAGAGCTGTTAGTATTTACATGATGCCATAATAAGTTATATGATTTTTAAGTTAGACTCTTCACGGTCATTAAAGTCATGTTTGTCTCTTTTTCTCTATCAGGTAAAGGTTTGGTTCCAGAACAGAAGGACCAAACACAAACGTCAGAAGCTGGAAGAGGAGTCTCCGGAGTCGCAGCAGAAGAGAAAAGGCAGTCAGCATGTGAGCCGCTGGCGAGTGGCCACGCAGCAGGCCAGCCCGGACGATATCGATGTCATCTCTGAGGACTGAGACCGCCACACTCGCTCTTTCAAATCAGACTTAAGCCAATGCCAGGCATTCTCAGAGACCCAAAAGGCTTTTTTTTGATTGGTTTGGTTTGTGTTGATTTCAAAAGCTGGCAGGGGCAGTGGCAGCAAGGACAGGTGCTGGTGTGGCTCTGGCAGTGCTGGGAATGCCGCTCTCAGACAGCTCCAGACGGGGAAGGGATCGGAGGAGCCGATTGCCAGCTATGCAGTTGCGTCACACAAGACGGCGTGTGGGAAAACTTCTCTTGACTGAATACTCAAATGCATACATCCTTATCCCTAAAACTGGCAGACGACAGTGGCCATATACTCGGAGGCCACTTTCACAAAGTGATACAGCCACATCATTTGCTATTGTGTTTTAGTTTGTATTTTAAAATCCCCTTATGTTTGTCTCAACTCACCCTTGCGTCAGCTAAAGATATAGACTGACTGTCCAATCATCATCAGACTTTTGTGTTCTTTGTTTGTTTGCTTGTTTGTATAAATGTACCCACTTGTTCATGTGTGAAACACTCTTACTCCTTTGGTCAATGACAAGACACTGGTTTGAAGTTAGAAATTGCTGTAATTTTGGTGAGCTACAGCATTCTTTTGTTTATATTTTTTATTGCCGTTGTATGCTGTGCCCTTTGTATTCCACACACTAAACAACAGAAACCCCTCCCACCCCCACAAAGAATATGAATTTTAAACTCTCTCCAGCATTTGCCCATTAGATAGTTCTGGTGTTTTGCAGTTTTAGCCTTTTTATGCAATATTAACAACAACGACTTCTATGCATTTGCATTCCTTACCTGTAGTCAGTGTTTTCCATGTTTGCTGTTTTGATCTTCTGCTCTCTGGGTTAGATTGTCATTTATTTAAAAAGCATTCTTAATGATCCCAATGTAATTATCCGACAGTAAAGCCAATGCGTCTGAATCCCTGAGCAGGCACAACAAAACACAGCAAGGCTGTGGTTTGGGACATTGCTCTGACTTCATTTTGTAGCACTTCATAACAAGATTCTGTCTAAAAATGTTGGAATGCACTGTTCCTTTTTTTGCAGTTTAACAAATGCCTAGACATTCTTATTTTGTATTTTATTGTTTTTTTTACCCTTCTGTTCAGAATATTAGATTATTAAAGTGTTAACAGGAATTTAAATTATTTTAAATATCCAGTGATTTCTGAGTTTGTTATTAATATCCGTCACCTCACATAATTAGACTGGGAAAGCCAGCTCTATTCACATTCACTGAATTGGATCTGAAAGGTGTGAAATACAGTAAGAAAGATTACTACAAAATCACGCATGTATACACATACACATACACACATGCACACGCACACAGACACAGTAAGTGGAGAGGACGGTAGGTATTCATTAGGTCACTCTGAACTAATTTAATACTGCCCAATACTTGTCAATGATTGTTTGATTTTTAGATTATCTTTGAAAATTACAAAAATGATAAACAGCCCTGACAACAAGACAAACACAAACATTCTGTAAGTCTGAAGCGTTGATAATATGTATGATGAGTAGTAGAGCCAAAAGCTAAGCTCTGCTGTGTGTGTCAGTAAGATGCGTGTGTGTGTGTGTGTGTGTGTGTGTGTATGTGTGTGTGTTCGCTACTTGCTGGAGGCTGGACTGCTTCCCAGCAGCTCCAGTGCGTGCTTGTTGGAAATGAATCACAGTTCTGCTCCGCTGTTGACAGCACTACTCTGCGTTTGACATTTGACTTGTGTGTCTTAATTAATGCACTTGTGCTTGTAGGTCTTACTAATTGCGTCAATAATCAAGGGGCTGTAATATCTGCATTTCCAATCACTTTTTAAAAATGTCACAAACAAAAAGCCACTTGAGTCATGATCAAGAGGGCACACACTTAAATCCCCATTTTGATTAGGCTACATAGACAAAAAAGAACTTGATGAATATGAACATTTCATTCAATGGTTAAAATATTTTTCTACCAAGTTACCACTATCCAATATACCAATATTTATGCAGGGTAGCTTAAATATAGAGCCAAATTGTCTAGAGCATTTTTTTTCAGTTGGTTAAATCAGGTTTTTCATCAAAAGGAAATTCAAGCAACAGTAAGGTTTAAGGTTTTTAAATGTACATTTACTGGAGCCAATTAAAAAAGTCTATATGTACATAGGCCTATATAGTACTTATACGTCTTTACTTGTATTTGTAGTCTTTTATCACTCATGATTCAATGTCGGTGAAAAGTTTTTAAAGCAAAACTAATTTGTATCCTAACAACAGATTATCTAACTGATTTAACTTTAAGGAGAAAAAAATGAATGAACTCAATTATCTAAAAATCGTTTCCCTAGTTCAGGAGACTTTTATTTTATATGAATAACCTCAATATAATTTAAAATATAGATCTGCTTTGCAACATTTCAGTTCTAAAAATCCAGTTAATCAATTAAATATTGCAAATGCCAGGCCAATATATTTTTTTTCTTGAGTATGTCATGCCAGACACATAGAAAATGTCTATTATATTCCACTGACAAACTAAAACCTAATGGGACAACAACATGTTTCTAAATAAGTCAAATGAATAAGTCAATATTTAGAAGCAAATCACAATAATAAAGTAAGCAGCCAATCCCCCTGAGTGGAGGGGAAGAGAGCAGGTTATTTATTAGATATGGTGGGTTTCTCTGAAGTGTAAGTTGTTCCAGAATGTTTTACTCCCATATCTTACTGTCCTTCTCCTCAAGAAGTGATTGCTCCTGTGCTCTCAGACAGACTTGTTTTGTGCTGGTGAACTCTCTTCCCCAGCACTGTGATTAGCACCTCCCATAAAGCTGTTGTCACCTCTGGATGTATTTGTGTGCTTGTTCAGATGGATGAAACCCCAGCACTGGTTTTAGGAGAGCAGAGCCCATGGCTTTCTGATTATCATGTTTGGTAAATTAATACATGCCACCTTTATGCTTAGTGATTTGCACCTGTTAATTTCCAAAGCCTTGCGCTACAGATGTGTTAAACCTGCATCATTTTTCCACACCTTTCCTCAATAGTCGGACTCATTACCAACTGATATGCATATAAACTGTGAAATAGCATGCTCTGCGAACACTATTTATTCAGTATTAATGCGTATTAAGAAATATGAGCAAAAACATTACAAAATAGCAATACCACAACCTTGTGAACTCAACGGGAAAAGGCTGTCAGCTTCTGCCTTTCCTTGACCCATTGATATGGTTTTAAGTTTAATTCTATTTCTTTATGAGTGAAATTACCCACTTTTTTAGTTCAAAGGGTGACCACCAGGGGTGCAATACATGACAAATATTAGGCTACTGGACTTTAACCCCCAAATTATAGAAACAACCTCTGAGTGATCACTTCAAAATGCTTTTCATAATGTCTTTTATTACATGTATTAGTAAAAAGATAAAAAAATCTTTCTCATATGACAGTTCTCAGATGAAGTTATCAGTACAGTACTTCTATAACAATGACCACACACACACACACACACACACAAACCCTTACTACCTGCCTCCTAGGCGTTGCCATGGAAACATAGAGGTGTAAACAAAAGAGCAGATGGTTGGATGCATGAAGGTGTCAGAGCCATTTTGTTTTGTATCGCTCAAATCTCAATTAAGGTGGTGGTTTTAGCAGCTAGTTCGTGCCATGCAGTCCTCAGTTTTGCATTTTTATTTATTTATTTAGATTATTAGATTATTAAGATTGCCAGGCCTGCTTGAGTTTCATTTATCTTGGCTTTCCTCAAAGGTATGTTAACAGGCAAGTGACAGAAAACATGCATGTTTACGACAGTGCCATGACCGAGTAGGCCTTCCAAGCAATGTACTCTGTGCTGATGCTGACAGGTGTTTTGCTGGGTGCCTTTTAACGGTCCTGCATTTTATTGTCAAAACATTGCAATTCACTTGTGGCTTGTGTGATACTATTGTTTGGAAGGAAATGAAAAGAATGAGCCACCATGCATGTCTTTGTCTTCCTTTAAAGGACCATTAGTGGTTGCTCAAACATGGAGAAACAGTTGAGCAAAACAATATCTTGTGTTGCTTATACAACAGAATCAAACACAACTCGGTCCCGCAGATGAATGTTATGGGGAATGCCTGAAGTGTTAATCATTGCCAAATAATTACTGATGTAATTTGCTAAATGATTGCACCCAATCAGACAGGGCAGCTACTTGCTGCTACTTGTAGCCGTGCCTGTCTGGCTGATTATAGACTGTCAGAGATCAGAAACGTCAAGCCACCTAGACAGATGCTGAGTGTGGGCCAAGCCTGGCTCCACTGTGGGCCAAATCCGCTCTATGCCAATGCAATACCACCATCTACCCACCCACCTCTGACCACCAACAGACGCAGAAAAGCATACACACATATGAACATGCACACACACGCATGGATGCGCACACAGACTCAATCACACTCTTAACTAGAAAGGAGTCATGGTGCAGTTCCAGACCTGCAATGGCCCAGAATGCAGTAACATAAATTATCTGTCCACGTAACTCCTACATACAATCCTGCAAACGCTCTAAACAACGTGGATTTATTCCGTGGATACCACGGAAACTTCACATTTTGTTATTATCTGTGTTAATAATATCTTGTAATGCCATGATCTGGAAAATCTACTAGAACAGAAAGAATCTTTTTCATTCATATAACTTGAACAACTAAATGTTTTTCCCCTGTTATGTGATTATAATAATAAAAAAAAACAGGGTAGCAATAATGCAACAAAAGTCTTATTTCCTGTATTGGTCTTGTGCTGTGTGTTTGAATCAGGGCTTTCCATCATAAATTGAAGCATATCATTCCTGATGTCAAAATCCTGGGAAAGTTGTTGACAGGGGAGTATGTGGGAGGGGAAGCTGGAAAAGAGGGGTGTCAGGACTCCAGGGAGGGAAAGTCCAGACTAGTTGTGTCTGATGCTGGTTCGCTGTGGCAGGAAGGCAGACAGGCAGGCAATGAACTTTTTATCTGCACTGCCACCGACAGTGGTATTGGATCTAAAGCTTCTCTGTGGCCCAAACAATAGGCTACGTGGTCTATGCTATGTGGTCACCATGTGGTTCGACTCAGTCCTCCATGTTTTGTATGTTGTTTCTGTGGGGAAAAACATTCACCATTTCTCTCCTCTGCTAAACAAATGCTCTAACCCCACAAACTTTGCATCAATTCTTTGCATTCTGCATTCTAGTGGTATTAAAATGTACGAGCTGGATACTTGGTGTGAAATTGTTGTGCGTCTGATGATACCTTGACAAAAACCTGAGTGATTTACTACACAAATGATATGATAATTATAGGTTGGCAGGTCTCAGGAGCTAGTTAGTCCATTTTATGGACTGGAAAAGCTTGTTTCCTCTGCTGACACCTGTTTGCTGTCTTGGGATTGGATGAAGGGGAAGCAGAGAGAAAGAAAAGCAGCCTGGCAATTACAGGGTTCTGCCAGTCAAGTCTAGGATTGTAATTGATTGGTTTCAGTGATTCAGAAAAGACCCCCTTCTTCATATGCCATAAACCCTCTACTAATAGCTCTTCTATCTATTAAGGGTGCTGCTGAAAAGTCACTCATTGACCAAAAGTAACCTCCCTAAACTGATCACTGTTTTCAGCACAGCTTGTTTGTTGTGTATGAATGTAAAGTCAGTGTTGTTTTTATTAGTAATGGAAATGTTGAGACTTCTGACCTGCAACAGTGATGAATGGATATTTTATTACTTTGGTGACAGCTATTGACATCCTTTAACTCCGCCCCAGTGTGTCAATGCACACTGAAGCCACATGAGTAGACGTCTGCAACCGGTGTTTAAAAGACAGACGAACTGAACAATATGGCAAGCTGAGCATGAATGATGTCAGGCATTCAAGCCATTTTTGTCAACTATTTTTTTCCTCACTAGGACCACTACTCAGCTAGTTAAATGCTTTTGGGAGGCATTTAATGTCACTAGGTAACTAGTAAACTATAAATGGTTTACTAGATAACTAAGTGAAGTTAGCAGAGTTATCTCCATAAAGATAGGACGAGATGACATGATGGTGGATCACGGCTCCAGTCTGACACTGGACAGAACATATTGTTATGGGTATGGGGAAATACAAAGATAACTGTAGATCAAAATAAGTTCAATGCAGTTACTAAACAACTCACAAATGTAGGCAATATGACAAGAAAAAAGGAAAAGCAACAATGTGAAGCAAATTTTTGTTGCTTCAAAATGATTCAAAACGATTCAAACACGCTCATACGATACCATTTCTTCTAAAATGTAAATAGCAGTAGACCAAATCCACAGCACCATAGCACCTCATGCCTTGAGACAGAAATACAGTTTACCTTTCTTCTACACCCCATCTGTAATCATGGATATAGTTTTTGAATTGTTACATTAAAAGCAAACAAATGATTAGTAGGTGTACGAGTTTCAGATATATTACCTTTGATATCGTCAGGCAAAAGCAGGCATGTTTTCCCACTTGTCAACAAATCTAATTGACTGCACCATGTGTACGCAAGGTGATGTATTTATCCACATCTATGGGCTTTATATGATGGCGGGGCAGTTTGATCACATCCCAGGGTGTGCCTGCTACTCGTTCCAACTTGACTAAGTACATTTCATAACAATGAGATTTTCTGGCTTAACGATGTTTATTTCTTGCCCTAAATGAAAGGACAAATCATGTAAAATTCGAAACTCATTAGATATATCAATAAGCCCTGTGTCTCTTTAAAGTTTCCACCATGTTGAATTCACATGTAATGTGTTATTGTTGTGCATATTTTGTTTCCTTACCCTTTAGTCAGACAGGTGTCGAAAACCCAGAGACAAGGCGACAAGCTACCATTAATTTTCAATGACAGCCGGGCGATGGGCAACAAGTAGAAATGATTTGGCCACATGTTGCTGGTAGGGCAGGGAAAAGCAGGAAAATTGGCTGTTTAATTCAAATATTGGGCGACAAATTCAGGCAATTTTTAATTATAGCCAATCTGAGGGAAGGAGGTGGGGCAGACGCACATGTTGAAAAATAAATTCAAGATGGCGGACAACCTGAAGAGAAGAAGGACAAATCTCAAGAGATTTGCATTTTCAATTTGTCCTTTCATATGTCCTTTTTGTCCTTTTGTTTAAGGCAAGAAACAAGCATCTTTAAATCTGCAAACGTTATTGTTACAAATGGATATTTATTCTAAATAACCAATTGAAATGTGGTTATATAAAAATATTTGCAATTTCAAATGCTGAAGCACTTAGATTTAGACAGTACAGTCCACAATTTTGACGGCACTTTGCAAAAGCTGACCAATACTTTTGGAGCAGCAAAAATGATTTTGACAGTTAGGATTTGATGCGTGGCATACTGGATGCCAGAGATGCTGTTGCTGTAAAAGGTAAACTTGCGCACATTTTTTTTAATAGCCAAAAAAACTTTACCAAGCTGGCTTGTATGCATTTTGGTTTTTACTGGTTAACTATTCACACTTTGGCCCTCACTAGTTCAGAAAAATGTGGTTTACTAGTGAAATGACGAACATGTTGCACGGGGTGAAGCAGCTTTCAGCTAATATGCAGTTCAGCTTTGGAAATCAACTCCTTGAAGACATACATAATGTCCCTATTGTTGTCAATTTCAAATCTAGACTAAAGATCTAACTGTTCTCTGATGCTTTCTCCTAATGATTCATTTATCTATTTGAATCTGTATATGCCTTTATTAATTTAATTCTTGCTATATTATGTTTTCTGTGTGTATTTTTGCTTTCATACAGGCCTATTGTACTTTGCATTGAGGGCATATTTGGTGTAGCACATTGAATTTCCTTTGTTTCTGACTAATAACGTTAGTTTACTAACTAGTTAACACATGGCTAAAATTATAATAGACTAAGTGCTTGTCCTTAATGCTCTAGGTGTTATGAAATGTAGGCTGTAGCATTTAATATCCTGACACACTGTACAGCTAGAAAGGTAGGCCTACCCTATGTACCCTATCAATCCTTTGTACAGTCAGCATTCCATAGAGTAGCAGTCACAACTCAACAGAGCATTCATCTCTCGACTGAGAATGACAGCTGACAGGCCGATATCCTCCTCTCTCTTTGTTTATGCCACCATCAGTTTTACCAACAGTTTTGTGCGGCTCTAACGGAGACCTGTGACTAATTAAAGTCAACTCTGCTTGTAGCCAAAAGCCACTTCGAACATGTCTGTCTGGTGGGTGTAAAAATTACCAACGCCATTACAGTATCATATCACGCCGATGATTAATAAACATTGATGAGAGCCTTCCTATGCCTGCCAACGCCTCTCCTCCAGGCTCGTTTTAAAGCTGACTCGCATCTCCACTGGCGGTTTCCAGACGGCGACAATCAACACTCGACAGCAGGTTTCCTTCAAAGCGATCACGCATTCCTGTGATTTTCCCCGTATAGAGAAAGTGTACCACTTGGAAACCAATTTGTTCCCGGTGTGCTGGCCTACATACTCCAATGACCCGCTGTCCAGCAATTAGCATGACGTTCATCTTAGTCAGGCCAAATAGGTCTGTGATTACTGGAAATTAGATTGTGCAAAGTCAACAGAACTTCATAGCTAAACTTTGTAAAGATGCTTTGTAGGTAACCTCCCCTAAAGAATCACAATGCAAAGCTACTAGACTGAGGAATGTTTCCGTTTACCTTGTTGTATTTACGTGGGGAAAAGTAGGCTATTTAAAATATGAAGCGCTTTTTAACTTCACAAACCGGAATGCAAGTGCAATATCAATGTGTAGCCTATATGATAGCCATGAAAAAATGAAAAAGCATTTGCCTCAAGTGAATATTCAAGGTGATAATCTGAGAGATATCGTGTGAGACACTTTTTAGTATCTAACACTTGTTTCACAATGCTCTCTAATTACTGTGTTTGAGTCGGGGAAAGGTTTTAGCGCAGGCCCTCGGGTAAAACAGTGTTCCAGGCAACTCGGAAAGAGAGCGCGTCGGCATTCCCCTCCTCTCTCTCTGCTCCACCCCGGCTGCCTCGTAAAATTTCACCTCATCCCTTTTAATGATGCGCTGTTACCTTTGTGTCGTCTGAGGAAAATGAGGACTTAAACATCATGATCCTGGAAGTTAAATCGCAGCAGTCAAGGCGGGCCGTGTCTAAATTATCTATTAGTCTGACGCATTTGGAGTTTAAGTGTAGCGCAGGGCGTAATTCTCTAAAATGGTACGTCTTACATTCTTTATACAAAAGCATTAACAGGGTAACGTTTGGATGCCATAATAAGTCCCTAGAGTGTTTTACATTCCAAAGTCATATTAATATTTGTACTTTTGATAGCCTAAATAATCTTTAATGACGAAACTTCAGTGACCAAAATAAACTCTAATAAAGTGAGAAAGGTGGCATTAAGCCATCGGCGCATTTGCTCTGCGGTATAAATTCACTCTTCCTTGCGGAGGAAGTGTCATTCGTTTACTCTTCTGCTAATTAATTTTCATCTAAACAGTACGATTTTATTCAAATTAGGCCAATTCTTCATTAGCACACCTGTGTATAGCTGCCTCATTAAAATTGGAAACCTGTAAATTTTTACATCCGCAGAATGTGCCTCTGTTACCAAATATTGAATATGGTAACACTGTGTTAATTAATGTTATAGCGAGAGGGGGAGTTGACGTCTGCTCATTTGCATACCTTGAGCATTAAAAAATAAAGGTAGAGAAGAGATGCTCAATGGTGTGTCAAGTCAGGTTGGCTGGTGGTACCTTTATTTGTGTGCATTGGTGGTATGAGAAAACGACAGAGACATGTTTGTGTTTGTGTATCTGTACACCCTAAGGTCTTTTTCACACAGGCATATGTCTTCTGTGGTGACAAACCATCCAGCAGGAGCTGTCAAAGTTGAGTTGAAAACAGCCAATTATGTTTCAATCAGCTCAGTTGAAAGAGAAATTACCAATCATCCCATAACCTTTATCATGTAAATTAATGTAAATTAACTTTAATTTGGAGAGCTATTCTTTTTTGACATTGAACATTCAATTGTCCGTCTTATAAACTACATTAAAATTACATTGTCACTTACCTTTTTATCTTTCAGAATGAGAATTATAGACCCGTAGACACAATAGCAGACAGAACTTAAGAAATGGATCTTGACATTTCCTAAATTAACCTTATGCCCAAATGATCACTCTCATATTTAGAGCATTTTTAGCTCTGTGCAATTGAGACAGACTGCCCAAATCTGATCTTATTCTACAAATTCATTATTGAGACAAGACTGTGGAAAAAGCAGGCGTAAAATCAGAAAATTATGAAATGTTATACACAGACCAAAAAAACACTCATCTGAACTGATCCAAATGATTAACTTTGAAACTTTACTGTCTGTCACATTTGTGGACTGAACAGCTCTTTGTTTTTTGAGTGTTATACTGTTCAGTTTCATAAGGACTTGAAACTGCTACTCTATCTCTTACAGATCAAGTGAGGTGATGACCCTTAGTGACTGCTAAGGTGTGTGTGTGTGTGTGTGTGTGTTGACATGGAAAAATACTGGTAGCATGGCCGACATGCAGTAAAAGCATTTTAATGGTCTGCTGTTTGTCTGTGTTTTTCAAGCATTTTGTGTTTGTCAGGATGAGTCGGCTCATTCCGCCAGATAAACTGATCCCACGCTCACGTGAGTGTGCGTCCCCTGGTAGCAGTGCTTGGTCCAAATGACATTTCTGAGAAGACGTCTTCTCTTCACTCCAGCTTAGCTTGTCTGCTCTGAAAGGCAGTTGGGATCCAATCAACACCTAAAGCGCAGGGAGGCTAGGTACGCGCAGGCCAAATGAAACTCGCCGTCAGCACAATTTGGTGTATTATGTCAACAAAGCTCTGCCCTGCACCATAAACATTTGAGTGATCAGCGAGAGGACGCAGCATTCCTCTTAACCACAGGCTGCATCTGACTTTCACCCATCAGCTATTACTGCACTTGAATTATCAGCGAGAAAAGTCATGCACTAAGCTCAACTAGACTACAGCACTGGGCGCTCACGGCTGTCTGAGAATGAAACTGGGAGAGGAGACCCAGTCTGAACGCCGAACGCACTGCCACACCACTCCACGGATCATCCCTGCTCCAGGCATTCAGTAGGCTAACAGTAGACTATAGGAAGCAGGTGCCATGGCCCAAGGCCTGCAAATTAGCAGCCTCATTTACATCCAAGGAAATCAACAGCAGAAGAAAGCACATAACAGCAGCCAACTCACAGAGGAAGACGTGCAGTAGACAGATGAATAGATGATAGATAAAGTAGATAGATATGTAGACAGATAGATGGATACTGTAGATAGATAGATAAATAGATAGATAGATAGATAGATAGATACATGCAGCACATAAATACTGTATAAAACTCAAATCTGTCCAGAAAAAGGCTGTTTCAGTGTGTAGTCTACATAATCTAGTCAAATACACTTTTGTTAAATGCACTGAGCTACTCATCGCTGGCTCACAAAATTCCATTTAAAAAGTCCAAAGGACTGAAGAGAAAAATATAGTGGCACGGATCATTCACAGACTCTAGCCAATCAACACATTGCTTCTTGAGCACAGAGGGCCGGGGTGAAATTTAATTGGTGGTTGAGACTGAAAGAGCTTTCATGCGTCTCACAGGCTATGCCGAGGCTAAGCAGAAGCACAGCATAGACCGAAACATATGTTCTAACTAGTGAATTGCACAACCCACAAGTGACTGATTTTCACCGTGGTGACATGACACATGCAACCTGACATTTGTGTTGCAGCAGTCATATATCTGTGGTGCATGGAATGAATTGTAGGTTTTAAAATCCTGGGTACTTGCAAATACCTAGGGCACAGACAAATGCAGAAGCACACACAAGACATAATTACAGCTCAGTTAATTAAGACAAATAATCCCACGCACAACCAGTCCCAATCTTGCTGCCAAAAGAGAGACAATGATTTCATCAGCAATGTCTGTCTGCACTGAGGTCAGTTCTTTCTCAGCATTAAACTTCTACATGATTCAGTCCTGATGAGTAAGACCTAGCCATAGAAACTACTTTCTAAACAAGACTATCATTAATGACTGACTTTATAGAGTCATACCCTCAGCATTCCCACCGAAGGGGCAAACTCTCAGAGGGTGTGAAAATACACATAAAATATAAAAATCTATTTAAGGACAAGAAAATACACATTATGTGAGCCAATCTGTTATAATTGCTTCTTTTGAAAAAAAAAGAGAAGCATTTTGGCAAGAAACCACCAAACACCAGGACCGAGTTAAAGAAATGCACCTAAAAGTTGTAATCATAAACATATGCAGCACAGTCTGTTGTGCTATTTCAGAGGACGCTAATCACCATTTTAAAAAAGCAAATTTTAGTCGTCCTGCCTATAAAGACGCTGGAAGACTTCGCAGTTAATAATTCATAAGCACTTGCTAATCTCACTGTAGGAGTCTAATTAACGCGTCATTAAAGGCATAATTCTGATAATTATAATTTCTCACTTTTTAAATGTGAGTGCCATGAAGATGGATGGGGGTGGGGGGGATGGGGGGGATGGGGGAGGGGGGTATAAAAGGCTGCCCGTCTGCTTGTTCAGTGATTAAAGCTCAGTCTGGTGCTATGCCTAGAAAAGAGAGGTATGATGAATGTTAACAGCATAAAAAGAGATTTGAACTACAGACGATCTAGAATAAACACAGTATATTGATTTGATGTACGTTGGTAAATGCGCTAAGTGGATAAATAAACATATGTGTGTGTGTGTGTGTGTCTCTGTGTGTGTGTGTGTGTGTGTGTGTGTTGGTTTGTCTGTGGGCAAAATGTGTGTCAGAGGGGTTTTAACTTCATTGACTGTCATCCCATTTGTTACGTCATTAGAAGGTGCAGCAGCGTGAACTTTTGTTGTGTCTTTTGTTTGTTTCTGTGTGTGTTTGTTTTGTGGGTGCATGTGCGTCACTCCACTTGAGTGAGCGGAGGTCCCTTGATTTGCACGTTGTGTGTTATGTCACTGGGGGTGCGGTGGTGTGACTGACAGACCAACAGATGTTCTTGACATGGCAGCCGTCCAAATCAATTATTCCGCCCCCAGCATGGGCTAGATTCCGCCTCCGTCGGCAGAGGTGTGAAAAGGTAAATATCCCTCCGTCCCTGCCCGTCCTTCCACCGTTCCCAACAAGCATCGCTCTGGATTGGATGTTTCAGGGCCTGTCTGCAGTGAGTGAAATTCGCCACACTCCCTGTCAGATCAGTGCAGTCATGTGTCTGGGTGTCTCTCTCTCTCACACATACTCTCTTTCACTCCTTCAATCACTGACTCACACACACACACACACACACCTTCCATCTACCCCTTAACTTTTTCTCACATTTATTTCCCGCCTAATTCTCTACTTCGTTTTTCTAGCACTCCCATTGGGATGGTGGTGGCGCTGCTACTTATTTTCCCTCTCAAAGCTCCGCTTCTTGAAGCCATTACACATACGTCCCCTTGTTGACTCTTTATTTACTGAAACCCCAGTGCTGGTGCCATCCTCAGGAAATTAACAGGTGTGGTGTGGGTAAACACCATAAAATGTTACAATCACATTGCTTGGAAACTTTGCTCAAGGTGGTGGAGGTGCAAGGAATTTTTGGATGCATCTGAAAATATTGGCCACTGGGGGGGGGATAACAATTCTTGGAAAATTCCAGGTACTTTTCATAAAAGAATTCATGTGATTTGAGCCTTAACATGTCACATTCAGCTAATATCCTCACATAATCACAACAAACTAAATAAACTAATAGGAGACTAATAGCCTCTCTCCCAAACCATTACAAAACACTTGAGCTAAGAATGGATTGCATTGCATGGCCTGTTTTGATGTCTGGTTGCATCTGGTAGGATATAAACGCAACCTCATCCAACATCACTCAACGTCACTTTAAAGAGACTCTTCTACAACACTTCTTTAAAGAGACTGCCATTGTGGCCTAACAATAGATAAGTCTGTATGTTGGCGCATTGACACCGGCTAGCCCTGAAAGCCATGGCATAACCACTTCACTGCCTCTGCATAGTCATTAGCCTGCTTAGATAGGCAGCCCAAAGCATGTGATTGACATCACATTGCGTGGGGGAATGTGGGGTGCAGCATCAGATTACAAAAGCAATGTCATGTTGAGACCATTCAGATCTCACACAATAGCACATAGTAGGATACAACACAGCAGTCCGTTCATTTTACTAGTTTACCAGCATGTTGAAATATTATTCAGTGTCTGTACAGACTTGTCTTTCTTCACCTTCTGTAGCCTCTGTTTTACATACTGAACTCAGTCTGCTGTACACACATACAGTATCAGCTGTTCCTGGATCAAGCAGGTTTAGTGCCCTCTTGACTGACGACTAGGTTGGATTATCAGCTTCTCCCATTTTTGTGGGCTAATTAGGGCCAATATTAACTGGATCACAAACTATCTCACTCTGTGCTAAAAAAAACACTGGAGACTAATCTTTATAAACACAAGCTCTCATTTGATCATGTGTTGGGAACCTGGCCAATTTTTTCCGTGAGCAAACTCACAGTGACTGATTTTGCTTGATGTTATTGGTCAACATGCCTTTAGTACATTTGAAAGTGGATCACTCAAAGGATTGTGCTTATACTGTTGATAAAAACACCCCTCTCGATGGTTTACTTTGCACATGCCCATAATCAGAGCCTTGACCAGAGCCTACACGCGCCCCATGAGTAGTGTTTGTCAGTGCCTTTCCTTCTTTGTAGTACTCGACACAGACTGCCAACCCAGGAGACTGCCTTACATTGCCAAGCCTATATCATCCAGTCAAAATTAGCAAAGCTTACTGTAAGTCCTGGTCATTGGCTTTGCTTGCTTTAAGTCACTCTTTTGTGGAAAGTAAAGCCAACCTACTCTATGTGAGCTTATCTCGAGGGGACCTGATCCTCAAAACTACACCCTCATACAGTTTTAGCATTTTAGCCAGTCAACTAAAAGCCTACGCTCCCAGTCAACTAACCATAGATTCTGCTCTTGATGTCAGAAGGGACGCTTTACTAATGTCTGATACAAACTCGCATCTCTTACATACAGTATATGGTAATGAAGTATGTCCTGAAGTAAAATAAAATCTAAATCACGTTAAAAGTGTACTAGCATTTTAATCAAAGCTGACTGTATGTAACACCAATATATCCCAATAAATATCCCAACTGGAAAAGCTGCAGTTGGATGCTTCTGAGGAAAATACTTCCAGCTTGAATATACTTCCACATTGGCATATTTGACTGTTATAATGCTTTCTAAATCATCTTTGGCATAAAAACGGTAACACTGTTACTTTATTCTATAGCAAAAACTCTACATACTGAATTCTTGTGGACACTCTTTTTATCCTTTATACGCATCGACATCACTCATGTGGTCGACTGTGGACATGAAGGGAGAGGCGGTTTCTTTTATGAGACTAATGAAGCCTGAATTCTCTCCAAAAAGCTGTGATCATCATTTAGCCATGGATCTGTTTAAGGTGGAAAAATGCCAGCCTATTGTTCAAGCTTTCACACCAGGAATTGCTCAGAAAGTGAGAGCGCTGTCACCTCAGGTGTGGAGAAAATGTCACTCAATAGGTGCACATGCGTTTTTTTTCTTTTTGCGTGTGTGCATGCAAGTGTGTATATGCTCGTATGTGTGTGTCGAGAGCGTCACCTTACCTTATTAACTGAACAACAAAAGTGTTATTGTAGAGTGCCAAAAAGCAAATATACATAGAAAACAGTCTGATACACTCATAACTTCCATTCATTGTGGAGGGGAGTAAACATCCAAACTTCTACAACAAAGTGTGTGTGTATGTGTGTGTGTGTGTGTAAGTGTGTGTGTGTGTGTGTTCTTGACGTAAGTGTCACCTTACCTACACAAAAATGTTTTGTCAAGTACAAAAAATTCTCTCTCTCTTACACATACCCCCACCCCTTACACACACACACACACACACACACACACACACAAAGGAAATGAACTGTAGAGTACAGAGTATATATATATATATTTGATCACAGCTCACATCCATGCAGACTTAACTCTTCCCCAGGCAGCGCAGCACCCACAACCACAGCACTCTCAGCCCTCTGGGCTGTGCTTCTAGGTCCTCCGAGACTCCCTTCCCAGCCTGTGCCGAGTCCTCTGGGTGTCCGCCGGGGACGTGTAGGGGCTGTGTCTCTCCCCTGTTAGCCCCAAGCCCCCAGCGGTACTGCAGCCGCCTTATCATGTAGCCCAGCCTAAGGAGAAGCTTGGTGGCCTGGCCGGTGGCGGTGCTGGAGGTCTCCAGGGGCTGTGTTGGCGTGGTAGTCTGAGTGGCAGTGCTGGAAATGCTGTTCTTCATTGGGGGGTCACAGACGCCCTTGGACGCCACCAGGGTCCCAACTCCTGCTTTGCAATCAGAGACTTCGTCTGCTGTTGTTTCGTTCCTGGCGACTGATGTCATTTCTCTTAATCTGCTGTGGCTGTCTAAAGACTGCGCAGTGCATTCAGAGGATTCTGGAGAAGAAAGGAGACGTGTACATTGCCCGTCACAAATGCCCTCCTCCTCTACGCCGCCCTCAGGAAAATTATGCATTTGGACATTCAATGGTGTCACAAAAACAAAAGACAGTGTCAAAGTGCCTTCAGTGCCACAGATGCTACAAAAGGCTCCCTTCTTTACTTCAGAGGAGCTCCTCTGTGTCAGGATTACACTCTGTGAACTAGCTGCACACTGCAGTCAGTCTTTGGCAAAGATGCTAATGATCCTGCAGTATAGAGGTTTTAGCCTAAGGCATGACAAGTTCTGCTAACAATGAATTCCCTCTTGGAGCACTTGCTAATAGTCCCTACGTGAGTCTGGAACAGCTCGTAGGTTGAACCAGAGATGTGGGAGAATAAGAACTTGAACCTAAACCTCCACCCTGGACTAGCCGGAGTCTCGCAAACAAAGACACGCTAATTGTCTATCCTAATCTAATCTGCCAGTATGCTAATCGGTCAGCGGCTTGCGAGGATCGTGTGCGAGACAGATCCGACACATAGACGCAGTACCAGCATTTCCGACGCCGCTGCTGACGCACGCCGGGCTGGCCGCTCGCTCGTGGGTGTGCTCGGCCACAGATGGTGGGGCCCGGTCCAGTACTGGAGCTACAGCGCAAGATGGCTGGATTGGCGCCGGTTCCTCCGCCGGCTGCAAAGGCACACAGACGCCACGGCCAGAGAGACAGAGACAGACAGAGGGAGAGAGAGAGCGAGAGAGAGAGAGAGAGAGAGAGAGAGAGAAAGCACATGAGCCTCCAAGGATCAGCCCTGGCCAGTGTTGTGACCAGGCAGCCAAAAAGACCCCTTAGTGCTGTCAGGGCTGCCTGTCTACATCTGTGCTATTGCTGCTTTTATTGACCGTTAATATTTGTCATAATAATTATAAATGGTACATGAGTCAGTGTCAAGTCAGATAACTGTGAGACTCTCTATTTTGGAAATGCGGATTAGTCTCGTATACAAATTTAAATCAATGATGTCATCACATGACATTAAGTATAGAAGTTAAAGAAAATGGCCACAGTTGAAGCTGTGTGGATGGTAAACAAAGTAATCTTTCTATCAGAGCCACTCTGTCAAAGTATAACTTGGCTAATCATTTCATTATTTGTTTTTTTTTTTTTTTGTCTTTTTGAGGGGGACCGACCTGAACAGAAGATGGCCCGTGGGTCTGTGTGCTCCCCCAGCCGCCATGACTGGCCCCACAGATGGAGGAGAGCTGGCTACCCACTAGGCTGGAGGAGGAGTGGAGGTTTGCCAGGCAGAACGTGACCTCCATCTCCCCTCTGTCCTTCACTTTCTTCTTAGGCTTGGATTCTAGTGTAAGCCACCTAAAAAGCACATCACAGTTGGACTCAATTCTCTAAATGCAACAGACTTCAGCTAATATTATATGCAGTGTTATAACATGCAGGTCTGGAATAAACTTGTGGTGATAAAAGCTGGAGGGGTCTGATAGATGACATGACATGACAGATGCCAGAAGAAACCAGACCCAAGATCCATTTCTATGACTGGTATAGATATGAAGAACTTAGTAAACACAATTAAAAAACAAACAAACAATAAAATAATATAATAATAGTATAATAAAATAATATAAAAACACTGTGTAACTTTCTAAAAAATGGAATCAAGTGTTAATATCGTAAAGTTAATGCCCATCTGAAATGTTTTCGATAAAGTTTCATAACATTAAACTAAACACTGGTCTTTACAGTAAGTGGACTCCTGTGAAAATGATTCCATATCACTGTTGTTCCAGGTCACTGATAGATAGATTGATTTGATACACCAAAGACTGAGTTTAGCTCTTTCGGTTCATATCACAGAGGTCTTTGATTTATACTGTATAGTTACCAGTATAGAAAGAGCCCTAATGGGATATAGTGAAAATGAAAATGAACCCCAGTTATTGTAAGAAGAGTTATAGCCCGCTACATTTTGTTTCCTCATGGTCCATCATTAACTGTTTCATTTGAGATCCGTGAAATAAAATGCAACCCTTTCCCCTGACTAATTACTGTCCTCTTTAGTTAATGATGGTTAAGTCAGTGCTATAATACATGGGAAGGCCCTTGTGTGTGCTGACCCCATGCTGTGTCACTATGGAGCAAAACAAAAACAAACAAGTCAGGCTTGAAAATGACAACATGTAAATGTCAGCTGAAATCCAAAATACATGCTACAAGCATGAACAACGGAATTTGCCAGTCTGGACCGAATGACTCATGAAGTGATCCATCATTGTGATTAACTTGTTTGGTGACATTCATATTATTAGCGCATCGCTCTCTCGGAGTCTGTGCAACATACAACTGCGAAGCCTTGGTAATAACATAAATGTGAGAATTTAGAGATGTGCATCTGTCTGGTGGGTATATTTTCAGCTGTTGATATGCATGTTGGCATGTGTGGGAGTTGTTTGGCACCTATCAGTGGCACAGATGAGTTTGTGTGCTGGTATAATTAGTTAAGTCAACAGGCAGTGTGGCTTGGTGGGTCGTGGCCATTTACAGACTAATTGACTATTGACTATTGAGACTATTGAGAAAGATACTAAGGGTGGGAGGATTACCACATTATCATCAACATCAACAATCATTTCTGAGTCTTCACAGCTACACTGAACAGTTTGTTCAAAATCAACCCAGTTGAGTCTCGAACCATTGTCCTCGTTTAAGAGATGTCCACAATGGTCAGACTCCCTTGCCCCCTCAGCACTAATATGGTTACGACCAGTATGCGTGAGCTAGATAATGCCACGAGAGTGAGGTAATCTGAGCTGCCTCTCTCACAGTGGACCACCTTGTTAAAAACTGCCCACATGATACACTGCAGATTATATTTGACTGGATAGGACTCATGGATTGTTTTTGTATTATACTTCTTTGGACTGTTGCATGCAAGTAAATAGACTAGTTTATGTATTTAATGCTTGTTATGAAATCATAATATCATATTAGATGTATCTAAATATGCTCATTTTAGTCATTCTAATGTGATGCCACTTTGAGGATGCCTAAGCAGCAGCCCTGTCAGTTCATCACCTTGTGCAGACAGGCTGATGGTTCTGGCACACATCCTCCAGCCGCACCTCGGCCCGACCCAGAAACCTGTCTGGAAGAGGCAGCGCGCGTCTGTGCATGACCGTTAGGGTCACCACTAAGGCATCGTCCCGTGGGGCGGGCAGGACAAAGGTCACGGCGTCATTCCACACCGGGCAGATGGTCTTGGGCGCGGTGTGTGTGGTGAAGCTGTGGTTGCCAAGCTGCACCTGCACATAAGGGTTGCTGCCACCATGGCGGTCCTTGGGACGGAGGCGACGAGCCTGCAGGATGGTGACAGTCAGGTGGGAGGCCGGCCACTCGCCTCCAACTGGAGCTGACATGCTGTGGGGACAGTGCAAAGACCAGCAGGGATGTGATCCAGTCACTGGAGTCATTGATGGGATTGTGAACATCAGTGTCATTGAGGTGATTTAGACATCGGAGTCATTGAGGTGATAAAAAGTGTATAGAGAAGGGACTTACTGAATCTAAAATCCTTGCTGTATGTTATTCATCTCATATAAGCTTTACGAACTGACGAATGACAGATGTAATCACCCCAGGCAGTTAAAACACAGAAATCAAAATCATAAAAATAGAGACTACATTTTATGTGGATCTGTTCCTACCTGCTAACCTTGTTCCATTTCAGCAAGACTGTTGAATTATGAATTATTATTCTCTGCTGAGTTACTGCATGCATCATTATTCTGTCACAAAAGACTTCAGAATATTACCACCACAAAGAGTTCTAGATTAACAATGCTACCTTAACATTTTTGTGTTGATTGATTATGGTACAGTACATCATAACAAACTGATAACTGGGAAGAATCAGGCAAGTGTAATAATGTACCTTTAGATGTCTATATGCATTATATCAAAGAACAAAATAAACCAGATTAAGGTGCCTCTAAGGCATTTGATAGAGTAGTCCATTCTGTGTTATTTGACAAACTAACCCAAAGAGGTGCCCCAGACAGTATAGTTAGAATTCTAGCATACTGGTACTCTAACCAGCGCATGCAAGTAAAATGGGGTAACACAATCTCTGTCTCTTTTGAGGTGAAAAATGGGGTGCGTCGGGGTGGGCTTCTCTCACCGGCCCTATTCAATCTGTATATGGATGAATTATCAAGTAATTTAAATAATTGTAGGACTGGCTGTACCATTGGCAACAGACTAATCAATCACTTTATGTATGCTGATGATCTGGCTATCATTTCCCCAAGCAGTGCTGGCCTTCAGCAGTTGCTGAACACCTGTACAGATTATGGGAAACAATATTCTGTAAATTACAATCCAAAAAAGAGTGTTGTGCTAATCTGTAGAACCAAAGCAGACAAACATCTTATCTTTCCAGACTTTTTTTTGGCAGGACAGAAGTTAGATGGATGCTCAAAAACTAAATATCTGGGTCACTACATCACAGACCAGCTCAGGGATGATGAGGACATACTCAGGCAGGTCCGCATGTTGTACGCCCAAGCCAACAGCCTGGTGAGGAGGTTCCATAGGTGCTCAGATACAGTTAAAATCACACTGTTCAAAGCATACTGCACACCTCTGTATACAGCGCCTCTATGGTGTAAATTTAATAAATCCAGCATGCAGAAACTTAAGGTTGCTTATAACGACTCGCTAAAGATCCTGCTAAAGAAACCCAGGTCCAGCAGTGCTAGTGAGATGTTTT
>JAGFZM010002148.1:0-10000 GCA_017657215.1 Limnothrissa miodon | reverse complement strand
AGTATTATTGTCAATTTCTTCACATGTACTAGACATACAAAGGAATCGAAATGAGGTTTCTCACTGCCAGTGCCCCAAGTAGACAGACAAGACAGGACAGATCAAACGGTAAAGTGCACAGGCACAACAGAAAATATGTTCAACCACTAGAGGTACAGTAGACAGACAAGACAGGACAAACCGTAAACAAAAAAAAACCGACACACTAAACATCAGCACTAATAATGCCCCCAATTTGTCCCAAATCACCATCAAATAAAGGCCAGATTGTACCTGTGTACTACATACAGGGCCAGATTGTTCTAGATTAGCTGTGAATACGCCAGTACTAAGGACTAAACATGCTCCCAAACACTTGGCCCAGATCCCCTTCAAAAGACAAAAGGAAGGCCAGATTGGCTCCGGAGGGTATCAGCCTGGAGGGTTCTGGTGCGGTGTTGCCATAGCGATGCATCAACAGCAGACACACTCTCAGGCCCAGCTCCTGTGTTTTCCACAGTGCCCTGAGACCTGTCTGAAAGACTAATGCAGACGGCGGCCGAGACAAAACAAGCAACAAAGACTTACACACACACACACACGCACGCGCACACACACATGCACACACACACACACACGCATAGATACACACTTGGCACACTAATCAAGCAGGGACACACACACACACGTACACTGTGGATACACCTAACAAGCCTGGTCACATGCACACACTGGGCACGCTTAACAAGCACGGGCACACACACACACACATACACACACACAGTGGAATGCATTGATCTAGGGGGGCTGGAATCAGAGCCAACTATCCCTGTGGATATTCTAGAGAGTTTTCAGATGAGCAGACACACACACACACACACACACACACACACTCAGCGACACAAATAGACATGGACACAGTTAGCATATATCAACCAGACAGATCCTTTTTCTGGCGACTCCCAGCTGAATGTGAGATTGTATCAGACGGGCGTTCAATTGTCATTAGGCTGGAAACATGCTGTCTTCAGTCACCATTAGCGAGTGCGGACAGTCGGATGAACCAGGTGGCTCGTACCAATTGAACTGTGGCTCTGCCTCACACCCCCAGAACATCAGCCCCAGGAGAAGCTGTCCTCACTTCACATTTAGATAAAGGCTAGGAGACTTTAGACACACACACGCACGCACGCACGCACGCACACACACAAACACACACACACACACACACCATTCTTCTTGGTTATGCCAATACGCATTCACTCACACTGTATTATCAACACCCACACATGGTAGAGGGTTTACTGAAGGAGATATAAGTTGTGGTTGGTTTGCGCGCTAACTTTAAAGGGTTTCTAATTCACACAGTGCTTAAGCAGAAACAATTTACTTAAAATATTTACTGTATAATCATCATTAGCACATTCATAAACAGTTATGGATTATTTACAATACCTTATAATTGATACAAGTGGCTACAAGTATTTGTATTCTGTTACTTTTTTCATCTAATTATGGGGTGTTATATCCTACAATTCCTAAACATACTGTAACTCCTGAGCCAGAGGAATATCCACTCACAGGTGGGGTGGACGGGTTCAGTTATGTTAGCTTAATCTACGTTGGTGTCTCACAGGTGGGATGGACGAGCTCAGTTATGTTAGCTTAATCTACATTGGTGTCTCACAGGTGAGGTGGTGGGGGGTCGGTTATGTAAGAATTAGTATGGTGTTTTACAGGTTGGTAGAGTGGGCTAAGGATAGTCTATGGGGGGTGTTGGGTGGTTGTTAGGGAGCTGTTGGTGGCAAGTCCACCTCACGGTTTCTGCCAAGAAAATGCAGTCTAGTTTAAAAATGTGCGTAGTCTATGGCAGTGTTTTACAAGTAGAGAAGAGGGGGCTATAGATACTGTAGTCTATGTTGGTGTTTCACAAGTGGGGAAGCGGTCGGTTATGTAAGAATTAGTGTTGCCTTCTTATGGTAGTGTTTCACAGGCAGGATGGAAGGGGTGTCGGTTATGCCAAAGGTAGCACAGCCTAAAGTAATGTTTTACAGGAGGGATAAAAGGGGTCGGTTATGCTAGAATTAGCGTAATCAATGGTAGTGTTTTACAAATAGGTAACAGGGCTCTATGGATAGTCTATGTCAGTGTTTCACAAGTGGGGATGAGGGTGTCGGTTATGCCAAAATTAGCGCGGCTTATGGTAGTGTTAATGTGTATCTAATGGAATAATAGTGGACTACTCACCATCTGAGAGACTGAAAACCTGCCCTAGGCAGTTGGGTTAGCCCCTTGAGCCGTCGGAACTGCCCAAGGTTTCTTCCTCTACCATAACAAGTAAAAACAAAAAACGCTGCTAGGGAGTTTTTCCTTGCCCCTGTTGCTCATTGGGCCTCTTGTGTTAAGCGCTTTGTGACATGCCTTTTGTAAAAATGCGCTATATAAATAAAATTGAATTGAATTGAATAGTGTTTCACAGGTGGGATGGAGTAGGGGACAGTTGTGTTAGAATTAGTGTGGCGTACGCCGGTGTTTCCGACAGCCTCCCCATAAGCACCATAATTAGCGTTATTGATCACATGGCCCCAATGTCGCTGTCACATCCATCCCGTGGGGTTGAGGTGTACCTGTGTGTGTGTGTGTGTGTGTGTGTGTGTGTGTGTGCTGTCCCTCCGTGGGCTTCCGTCTCGTAATGAGTGTGTCGGAGACGTCCCACGGCACCAGCTGCCAGAGGCGCGTGTGCTTCGTCACGACGATCTGATCAGCTGCATCACTGCCGCCGCCACTCCTCCTCACAGGAACACGCGCTAGCCCAGCAGATGGAGGAAAGTTCTGCTCTAATCTGACAAAGAGAGAGAGAGGCTTCCAGGGAGGACGCTGCCAGAGCCGTTATTTATTCTAGTCGGAGAGCCTTAGACAGAGAAGCCCCAGAGAAGACATCCAAGTCTACTGAGGGATCATTAATGAACTGAGAGGGAATTAACTGCGAGCAGTTTCATAAAGAAAAGGTTATTTTTGTTGATCTATGATGGATCTACTGTAGGGTTTCGATCTAAAGTGTTTTTTAAACACTGTGGCCTAAGATGGCCAAAGAAGACCAAAGTGGCCTAAGAAGATCAAAATAAAGTTTACATATTTATTTAACCAAACATAACTTAACCTAAGATGGCCTATTATTTAGTCAGGGTTATGGCCTATTATTTAGAATAATTGATGATGTCATGTCCAGTCCAGCAACAAGTTACTTTGGCACTACCTTCACTGTCAGTTTTAGTTTTGCCTTTGACAGACCAGTTACAGTATATCTACGACTTGTCTGTGTTTTGTGAAGGAGAAGTCTTCCCTTCCCAGCGAACTTGGCTGTTAACTATAGCCATCTAATATGCATCACATGCTCTTCATTGTAGCACAAACACTCAAATGGTTTGATAGGCTATATGACTTGATTGCATGGTGTATTTGCCTATGCCTGTTTTGCAGACATAGAGGACCTGTTCCTACCTTATTTTCATTAAAATACTAAACAGTAAATACCCTATATTTGAGGATGAAACTTGGCCATCGAGGGTCAGGAACTATTTAAAATAGCAGATCACTGTATTATTTCAATTGGTGGAGCAAAGCAGACAATGTTTTCTGTGTTTTATGGATTTTAAATATGACAGGACAAGATGCGGCAGATGTGCCCTATTTTCAATTCTCCATGCTTGGAGCTACTAGTAAAAAATAAATGATTCCTTAGGCTCTTAAAACACCTGGCATGCAAAGAACGTTTGAAGTGATGGGATAGTGTTAGGTCTTGTTAACCAAATAATATAATCCTAAATGTTTCCGTATTTATTTCTGAGCAATGTGATATCTAAATTCACTGAGATGTGAGATGTCAACTTCAAAATTGTTGTTTAAAGTATGAAGTGTAATAACAATGTAATAAAGAGACATGTAATGTAATAGATATTTAATAAAGGTTAGGTGCTGATCACAGCACATTTTTGACATTCATTTTTGAATGGAGAAGATTCTCAACAAAGTTGAAAATCTTTCGAAAACAAGTTGAAACTTTTTAAAATTTTTTCATCATTAATCCATCTTTTATTAACCCATCTTTTGTGCCTTTCACCCTTCCTCATGGTCTCATGAAGCTTCTAATGAGAGGATTATTGTGTATGACATCTTGCTTTCTAGTTCAGCTTTGAAACTAGCTATCTGTCTCTTTTTGCCCTCTTTCTATTTTTACGTGTGTGTGTGTGAGGCTTCTGTTGACTTAAGAGACCTAACATGATACCTCAGCCCCCTCCTTCATCTATTTCTCTTTCTGTCTCTCTCTCTCCTCTCTCTTCTGACAGAAGCTTCCCTTTGTTGTTTGCTTTCAGTAGCAGGTTAACCTGGTGGCTCTAACTGTCTCTGCTGACGCACGTGTGTGTGCGCACGCACGTGTGTGTGTTTGTGTGTGTGTGCAGTGCTTGTGTTTGTTCTGGAGTCCTGCCCATTGGCAATGTGGACAGTCCGTGGATTTGCATTTTTAAACAGCGACAGACGGACCCATCTAAATGACTGAGGCTCATGAAATATTGGAACTTGTTGAGTGTCCCACACTGGGAATGGCTCTGACGGCCCTGAGGCTCCTAAAGCGAGTGTGACGAGTTTCAGTCGCTGCTGAGACACGACAACAATTTAAAATCTACAACTTACAACAGACCTACCAATGATCAAAATGGCCGCTGTGCCAGGCCAATACAGTGTATTCTGGGTGATCTGTGGTGCAGCAACAAATATAGCATATAGAAATAACAAATATAGAACAAATATAGAAATGCCCGAAAACTCTTCCACAGACATTAATTTACAGCTAACAGTGTCCCTGCTTCTTTTTTTAAACCACAGTATTCTGGATGATCTGTGGTAACAAATATATCATATAAATGCCAAAAAACCCTTCCACAGGCAGAAATATAGAGCTAACAGTGTCTCCACTTCTCTTGTGAGACCACAGGATGCATTATTGTAGATTCACCATATTCCAATGATGGAAGATGGATGGATGGATGGATGGATGGATGGATAAATGGATGGACAGACGGACAAACAGACAAATAGATAGATAGATAAATAGAGATACTTTATTTATCCCGAAAGAAATTAACGAATGTAACCACTTGCTAATGAGGGGATAACTGCACAGATGATGTTCAGCCCACCGAGCGTGAAGTCTATATATAGTCAGCTCAGTTTACGGCGGCTCTGCCAGCAGTAGTATCCAATAACCTGTTGCTTGATTCTGCCTTAGCGACTGTTGTTGGCAGAGGGATTGCCAACTTAAGTTTACTCAAGTGGGAAGTTGTCTCATTAGCATAGTAATGGCTGGGCTCGGACTGAAGAAAAATACTGGAGCCGGAACCGGTCCGGAGCGGAGGAACGGAGCCAGATAGGAGGTTCTCTACGTCTCCTTAATGGGAAAGTTAAACCCACTCAGCCTTACATGTTTGGGTCGGGGCTATATAATGTATGAGAGGCTGCTATTTTTTTCTTTGTTTGTTTTGTTTTATTTGTGTGTCCCAACCTCGTAAACAAACCATCCATACACACTCTCTTCACACACTCTCTCCGACGCCATTGTAGAGCCAGTGAGAACATTTAATTACAGCTAACAGCTGCTGTACAATAAACCCATGGCTGCAACACGCCATTAATCAGGGGAGGGAGCTCCTGTGTGCCTCCTCGTTGTGTCTTTAATGAGGAGCACAGCCGAGGACGCTGGGATACTGGAGGACCAGCCGGCGTGGGGGGGAGTGTGGGGATAAATGCCCTAACATGGGAGTATGAATCTTCTTTAGAGGCGATCGATGCACCCCTTCGCTCAGTGCAAGTTCCGCCACACACACGCACACACACACACACACACACATACACAGACATACACACACACTTCAGCGCATGTCAGTGTGCACTAATGAAAACACCAGTAGTGGCTTTCAATGACCAGAATCATCACTAGAGTGTGTCTTAACCTCAGCCCACGCACACAAACACACACACACACACACACACACATACGCAAGCACACATGCATGCAAACACACACACAAACACACACAAATGCTAATGAATACACTTGTAGTTGTCCTCAACTACTGCCATCATGTCAGAATGGCTGTCAAGGCTCCACACACACACACACACACACACACACACACAAACACCCCAGCAGTGGTGTCAAATTACCAACACCATCCTTACATTTCGTTATTTATCAAGCTCTCTGTGTCTTTTCGAGTCCTTCTCCTCTCCGCGCGGCACATTTTCAAAGCCCCCAACACTCTCTTGTGGGCCACCCATGTACAAAAACTCATTTGGCAAGAGGTGCGGAGAGGTGGTGTTTCAAGAGCGCGAATAATTAACGGTTAATCGTTGGCCCTGTTGTGGTGTAATTCATCCAGTCGACATTGTTAGCCCAACAACATCAATTCCACAGCAGTGCGAGACAATGATTCCAATCAGTCTAATTAATCTCTCGCAGCTGGTGATTAACACATGCTCACTCGCTTCTTCATCTGCACAGGTGACTCGTGCTTCTGATGCAAGATTGATAGCGTTAGCGTTAGCAACGCCACATAGCGCTACATAAGGATAACAGATTTCGCAGTGGCCTTGGTAACGTCGATTGCAAGAGCTGACCAGATGTTAAAGGGGGAGTTCAGAATTTTCGATGTTAAACTTCATTTCCAAGCAAGCCAAGCAAGTGATATCTATCTACCAGCAAACTCAGCAGATAGAACGACTGGATGAAATTAGTTGAAAGCGGTCTCCAGTGATCAATATCACTCAGGCTTACTTGGAAATGAGGTTTAACATCGAAAATTCTGAAAATTCTTTAAGACATTGCTGACCCTGTGTCCGAATATGCCTACTAGCATACTATGTAGTAGGCTAAAAAGCAGTATGTCATAAAGCTAGTATGTCAGAATGATGTGTTGGTTTGAAAGTAGTAGGCGAAATTTCAGAGATGGCCTATTAATTCCACAGTGTCTAACTGGCTGGTTATCATGCTATCCCACAATTCAGTAGGTGAGTATTGTGATCAAAAAATGGTGCTGGGTAAAACAAATGAAACAAGATGGCGGACATTATAAACATCACACGTATCATTGACATTATTACCCCAGCTTAAAATGACCCCACTAAACTGCCATGTTATTACCCAACTAAGCTGCCATGTTATTACCCAACTAAGCTGCCATGTTATTACCCAACTAAGCCGCCATGTTATTACCCAACTAAACTAGCATATTTTTAAGTCTTACCTCTCTGTCCGGTTGGCCTGGCGACGGCAGGGCACGGTGTTCCGCACACAGGTTCCGGTAGTGGGATCCACGCTCTCCACGATGACAAACGGCCGCTCCTCCAGGGTGGCGACGGTGAGGTGGCGGTTATCAGACACAGGCTCCAGGTAGCTTCCATAACGAGGCCATACTGGGTAGCGCACCTGGAGAATGCCCCGCTCGAAAGTGCCCACCTGGGACAGGTACACAGTCATAGAATCAATCAAGGAAACATACAGTACATACATATTATCACTATACCTAATGTACATTTTACAGGTGTAAAAATTACATATGTATTTCAGCTTATTGATCTATATGGATCCATCTTATGTACGATCAATCCCCAAAGCATATACTGAATATATACATATATATAAAAATCAGCTTATGGATCTGATTAGAACATTAATTTCTGTATCCATTCCCAAAGTACATGCAGGAATTATATATAGTTATTTCAGAAGGAAAAAAGACATTGGGATGAGAATGACATCTCCGACAGTTTCTATTTTCTTGTTGACTCAATAATAGTATATTTTCAACCATTATTGGTGGCCTCATGCGACCAAATGCATTGCAGTATTTTCCAAAAACATATCACGTCAACAAACATCATATCATTTGGGATTAGCGTTTGTTGGCTGTTGGGCACTGACGCAGCTAGCAGTCTTGTGAATCAGGCTGTTTGAGCTCATTGATCGTCTAGAGAGGACAAACACACACAGGTGTGCATCACCAGTCAAAACCCAGGGGGGAGCGAAGGGAAACACAGCCAGCCAGTAAGCGGGAGATTACCGCAGAGGGCAACACATAGTGGACACCTGTAAACCCAGACTGGAGATGACCTCAAAAGAGGTCTCACTGGTTGCTCATTGTATTTGTATGTGTGTGTGTGTGTGTGAGTGCGTGTGTGTGGAGCGAGAGGAGAGGGTCAGTGTCCAGTGTAGATCCGGTCAGGTGCAGATCAGCCCAATCTGTTCCGCGTGGCCCAGTACGGTTCTGACCCAGTCAGGAGTCCTAGTAGTGACCCAGTTGGGAACCGGCTCTGATGCTTAGACCCAGGGCTCTGGACGGGACCGGGATCTGACATGGGGCCAACATACAATGCACTATATGCACAAATAAAATTGAATTGAATTGAATAAAATTGAATTGAATTGAATAAAATTGATTGAATTGAATAAAATTGAATTGAATTGAATTGAATTGGATTGAAAAAGGAAAGACAGGCCACAGCGAAGACCTGGATATTAGGCTACAGATCTCCACAGTAATATTCCTACATGGCACTATTCAATTACATTCAGTGGTGCGTTTTAATAGGAAAGTGATGCATCATGAACATACACTGCTGTTTAATACTTTGTCTATTATGAAATATGTTGTGTGAGCGTTTGCGAAGATGAAAATTAATATTGATCTGCAGTAATAGGCAGATTTCAAGGCCTAGAGAGCTTGTATAATGATACACACTTACACACACGCACACACACGCTCAAAACTGTCTTCCTATTAAACACATCATCT
Source organism: Limnothrissa miodon (assembly GCA_017657215.1). Lineage (NCBI taxonomy): Eukaryota > Metazoa > Chordata > Actinopteri > Clupeiformes > Clupeidae > Limnothrissa > Limnothrissa miodon. Next base: position 1,172 of record JAGFZM010002148.1, on the reverse strand, counting down.
GGTGAAATCCATTAAATGGGCAAGTCTAAGTCTAATGTAAGGTTGGAGGAGGGGTGTGTGCACATCCTGTGCAGTTGTTTAACTGCTTGTCCTTGTGATGTCTGATGCGCGCGCACACACACACACACACACACACACACACACACACACACACACACACACAGATTCTCTGGAGATAAGGGGAGTGCAGTTATCCACAGCTCTCTGCGTTCTATTCACACACTAATTTTTCTTCGCTCCTCAGAGACCCCCGCACACACACACACACACACACACACACACACACACACACACACACAGAGAGAACTACGTCGATAAAAGGCTGAGGAGGAGAAATATCACCCTCTTTCTCTTACCTTCATTCTCATCCTCCCTCTCTCCTTCTCTGTTTCTCTCTATCTCCCTTTTTTTGCTCTCTCTCGTCTCCTTCTTGTCCTCAACCGTCTGTGTCTTGTTCTCCATCTCTTTCGTATGCTTTTTCAGTTGTTCTTCTTCATTCTTTATCTCTGTTCTTTATCCCTGTTTGTCTCTCCAATAAATACCAGTTTATAGTCTTTCTCTCTACGCTTCCCTTTACTGTCTATCCATCCATCAATCCTTCCATTCATCCATCCCTCCACCCATCCATCCATCCATGTGTTTCTTTCCTGTCATTGCAGTCACCCAACAGTATTTGTCTCATTACTTCTGTGGAGCACCTCTTTAGAGAAAAACACACTGGGGTCTGTGTGGGGTGTTGGTAGTGTGACACAGCTTAGGCGTCCATATCATAACTCCGGGGGGCAAAGGTTCAACCCCCACATTACATCACTTCCTGTCTCCCTATTTCTCTCTCTTAATGTGTCTTTTCTCTTTGTAAAGTCTCTCTCTCTCTCTCTCTCTCTCTCTCTCCCTCTCTGTCTCTCTCTCTGTATCTGCATGCATCTCTACTGTATTTCTCTTTCTATCTCTAACTCTCTCTTTCTCTTTCTCAGGACCTCTGTATCTTCCTCCAATCCCCCCTCATTATCTTTATCTCTCTCTCTCTCTTTCTCTCAAATTCAACCATCATTTTCTCTTTCTCAGTATCTCCATCTTCCTTCTCTCTCACTTCCTTCTCTCTTTTCTTCCCATCCTACCCTTCTTCCCATCTTTCTCTTCCTTATCTCTTCCCATTTCTCTCTCTCTCTCTC